>CM035196.1:13827173-13841173 GCA_020233015.1 Callinectes sapidus | reverse complement strand
GAGAGAGAGAGAGAGAGAGAGAGAGAGAGAGGGGGGGGGGGGGCAATAACTAAAGAGGCGTCACAGCCACGGGTCTAACTCCTCTACAAACGCATCGCTTGCTATGAAATCTGGCGTTACTAAAACGATATCGTGTAAAATTGGAAAGGAGTGGCTATGCAGAAATGCACTGCAGGCGAAGGGTTGTCTCCATGGCAGTGTGTCACGGCCATCAAGGTGACGCGGCCGCTGCCTGCTCCCGCCGATATATCCTGCCCTGCATCACCCCATCACGCCACCCCTGTGTTCGGTACCGGTGACGAAATAAACGACAGCAAAAAGTGGTATCAATATCAATAATCTACTGGTGTCGCTTCACTACTACTACTACTACTACTACTACTACTACTACAAGTCAACATCATCTCCATCAAGCCCTAGGATATTGCAATTTTCTAATTTCCATGTAGTAGTAGTAGTAGTAGTAGTAGTAGTAGTAGTAGTAGTAGTAGTAGTAGTAGTAGTAGTAGTAGTAGTAATTTATTTTCTTACACAAAGCAGTTGGTATCAATATTAAAACGTAGTTAAAGCGAACAACGTAACAGAGCGCGACTAGTCTGGTAAGGAGAGTGATCTGTGGCTGGAGTTTCCAAAGGACTCCCCCACGCATTCAGTGATTCCAAGACCTAGGAAGGACGGGTTGAAGCTGGGAACTCTATTTTATTTTTTTTCTTCATAAAAAGGCCGGGTCCACGGTCCCTTGACAGCGGATCCCCTTCCTGTCAGGTCCATAGGGACTTTTCTCTCTCTTCCTCTCTCTAACCTGATTTCTTAAGTCCGGACTCCCCACCTTACACACTGAAAAATTGAATGACCATGGTGGAGACGACAATGATGATGGTGATGATGGTGAAGACAACCATCATCACCACCATCATTTCCATCGCGGAGGAAAGAAAATCAGGTCTAATTCTTTAGTTCCTTTCATATTGTTATATATATATATTTTTTCCCCCAAAAGTAGTGGTGTAAAATGAACGTGTTAAGTGTTTCCCGCATACCACTTGAGCTTTCTTCAAATGTATGTTACTTGGTTCTCTGTTCACTTTCTTCTTTCTTGTCTTAAGAGGCTCCAGCCCCCCGCCCTCCAGGGAATCCTCTCTCTACCGTCTTAAAACAACGCTGCGGCGCACAGGAAATAGAGGAAAAACTTTGAGCTACACTTCTCGGAGATTCTTGAAGCACGACCTTCCCGCTTCTCCCCAAGCTGTAGCCATCGCTTTGTCTATCGTTGTTGTGTGTGTGTGTTTGTATTGTGGCCTTCTTTGACCAAGAGAGAGGAAAAAAATGTGCCTGCCGTCTTTTACTTCTGAGGAGAGATTAACTTCCCATAGCCAGGAGCTTTGCTGAAGGTTCTGTTCAGAGTTTCCCATCTCGGGGCGAGCACCTGCGCCCCAGTCGCTCCCCAAACAACACTCAATATTCACAAGCTTTAAACCTGCGTCTTAAGGGGAAGGGAGAAGCACGTTGTGATGCATGAGGCAGGCAGGACTGACCATTAACATTATCCCCAATTTTAAGTCCCTGTGGTGCACCTTCCTCTCTTCTTCCATACTCGCATTTCTGCCTCTCACCTCTGCTCCTGCACTTCGCACCTTAGCCCAGGTGCAGAAGTGAAAAGTTAATTATCTTTGCACTTTCACGTTGATGTCACTGTGGAGGACCCAACTCTCCTCAGACCCCCGTCGCACCTCACCCCGCTCCACCACTCTCACCCCGCCGCCGGCATCACCTCCGGGAACAAGAGCAATGAGATTTACTTTATAAGCCTTCCTTGACACACGACGCCGGTGACCAGACCTTACCGGGACTCACATCCGGACACACATGTGGAGGTGACACTTTTCATTTACATAATTCTGATATATTGATAAAATCTGATAAATGAAGAGAAAAACTCGACGGTAACGACCCACTGCCGGAGCCCCGTCTGGCTCGGTAAATATCCAGGAGGATCCCCGTTGTCAATATTCGCTCATTCATCACCTCCAAATACGCAGCCCGATGCTCCCACGACACCTCCCAGCGCCGCCCGTCCACACGCCTTTTTCACGCGGCGCCACGTCACGCTGCTCGTACTCTGCTCTCCCCATTCCTATGTCACCACGTCACATCACCTGCCCGGGGTCATTCCCACGCCAAGCTCTTCGACAGGTACACTAACCATACCGTAGCCCAGCCCAGTGGTGTTCACTTGCTATCACTTTTATACCATGCCATCACTCTGACACTCTTCGTACGTCACACTGCCACTCCGAACCGTGCGTGCCATGGCGTCATTCCTTCACTCATGCCGCACGTTCCAGGCCTCGTAAAATCATCAACCACCTCTTTGCGTATTAAGAAAATTAACACAAGGCATCTTTTTCTTGTTGGTAAGTGAAACCTATTATCTTCAGCATTAACCAGCATTAAAACAGCTGTTGTTAGACACTTCCGCAGCATCAATAGATCAAAGAATCCGATGCTATTTCTATTCCTTGATTTCCCGTAGCGTCTGTGCTTATTGTTCCATTCATAAACTTTGTTCTAATGCATCTAATCACATCAAGCCATCAGGTGAACACTGCCAGAGAAAAAAAACTTAGAGACGCAATAGTCAAACCTTCTCATTCATACAGCATAAAGAGAAACGCATCACTAAATTCTGTATAATCAGATTCCTCTCCGTGCCACCGCAATATGAGATACCGCGGCGTCCCACAGCGCACCACCAACCACTCCTCAGATTGCCGGTCCCTCCCCCACCCTCTGCGAAAGTGGGAACAAGGAAAGAGAAATGTCGTTTACATGTGAGGTTATAAGGAGGGGAGAAAGGGAAATAAAAAGAAACATGTGTTCGGAAGGCGAGGGATGAGGAAGGTTGTGGCAAGAAGGGAGGAACAGGAGTTGCGTGAATAATTAACAGCGAGGAAAAATGACGCACAGGAGGAGAGAGAGGAGGAAGGGCGAGAAAGAAGCTTAATAAACATTTGAGAGATGAAAGGGAAACAAGAGAGCTGGAGATTAAAGACGTAAAAGGCTGCCGCACTCATGAGAGAAGGAAGAGCAGTTGGTGGAACGGGGGATTCAACTTAGTAAGCGTATTGAGGCGAGGCAAAGGAAGGGCAGTGGTGGTCGTGGCATTCTCCATTAACAAACACCATATCAACACTCACTCACTTTATTCCACTTCCTTACTGAGACACGACTCATGGTAAACTTATTCATCTTCATCACTTCATCTATCAGCACTGCGTGAATCATGTCAACGTTGAGAGGAAGAAGGGCATACATGAATTGGTTGGTGTTTAGTAACTACCACGTTGACTGACATCGGTGCAGCGCAGACTATGAAACACACATTTGAGGAGCAGGATAGATGAAAAAGTTATTCTCTCTCTCTCTCTCTCTCTCTCTCTCTCTCTCTCTCTCTCTCTCTCTCTCTCTCTCTCTCTCTCTGTGTGTGTGTGTGTGTGTGTGTGTGTGTGTGTGTGTGTGTGTGTGTGTGTGTGTGTGTGTGTGTGTGTGCCTCCAGCTGACCGAGCGGCGGGCCACCCAAGCGGGGCTCCAGACCGACTCGCCACCAACACGGAAAATTGAGGTTTCCTAAGCAAAGAAAATGTCTGATGGAACTTCTTCCTATTCTCTTTGTTCCATCGTGATGGGAAGATGGGGGGAGGCAGCGTGGAGGGGATGAGGGCGGCAAAGAGTGAAGTGGGGTGCAGGGAGGCAGGGCCCAGGTAAGAGGATGATAAGGAGACAGGGAAGGAAGGAAGGAAGGGGAAAGGGAGGGAGGGTGGAGTTGCAACAGAGAGAGGAAAATGAAAAAAAAAGTTTTACGATGGTGTTGGATGGAATTAGTTTCTGGTTTTGGAGGGCGAGGACGAGTGGGCAGGAAAGCTGGGCTGGAGTTTGCGTTCCTTGGGCTGGTGCCACAAGTTATAATTGGTGCTAACAGAACTTAACCTACTGGTGCCCATGTGTGTCTGTGTGCGCGAGTGCAGGTGCACACACGTGAGTTAATTTCATATTCACATAACATCACGCCTTGTAATCATTTGGAGGAGCTGCGAGTCCTTCAACGTGATGAGTGCGAGTGTTAGCGCACCACTTTAACGTGCCTTGAATGTGAGGCTGGTAAGTCCTACCTACCTCTGTGCTGCTCCCGGACCCACTGTAGGCCTTTCTTTATCACCTGCTGTGTCAGGCGCATTGTGCTGCACAGATGCTGCGAATAATACTTCTGTATGGGATTAACATGGAATAGGTAGGGGAGACCTGAAGGTGGAACGTCCACTGTAATTACACGAATTAATAGTCTTTCTTGTGTGTAGCAGAATATATCAATGCTGAGAGTCGTTGTTAACCAATATCCTTTAAAACATCACTTGGGATGAGAACTTAGTGCAAATCTGACACATTCCTCCTAGACAACACGAGCAACGTTCTATTCACTGCTTCCCCGCCCTCACCCAGACTTAGTTGTACACGCTGTTAATCAAAGACGCCCGCCTCCAGGCACCGCGACTGGGAATGACAGATCCTGGTAGACACACGGTAACTCCGGCACAAGTTAAGGGCGTGTAGTTGTCAGAACGGCACCAAGCCAGGCCACACTGCCCACCCAAGACTGCTGAGTAACGAAGGTCGTGTGTGTGTGTGTGTGTGTGTGTGTGTGTGTGTGTGTGTGTGTGTGTGTGTGTGTGTGTGTGTGTGTGTGTGTGTGTGTGCTTTATATATACATATCCGTATCTATCACTTTCAATAGAGAAGCAAGCTTATGAACGACTTAAAAACACGTCATGTTCCTCAGTGGAGACAAACTGATAACAAAATTCAGTGTGGAAGGGAGGCAAGAGAGGAAGAGTGCCACATAGTATCTAATGGGCCATGGATCAAAGGAGACAAGTCCGGTCCGCAGTGAGGGTGACGCCCCTCCATAACTCACGGTAATTAACAAGCCAGAAGAATGGCGACTGTGACTACATCACCATTACGAGTTTAGTTTTATCCTTTACTTCAAATGATCATCTTCATTTCAATCAAAGCACAATAAAGTAAAGTACAAGACAATGGAGGAAAATGAAGGAATATATAAACTCAATAAAATTACAGATCAAAACAAACAAATAAAAAGTCTCGCAAAATTCCCTCTAACGTTATTTTATGGAAAGCGTAAATTCTCGTACAAAACAATTAACTCTTATTATCTCCGCAGTGAATGCATGCAAAGGGAACTAAGCCTTCTTAAAATACTCAATCGTCTATTTTGAAAGCAATACATGGCAGGAGCTTACGATAGTGGTGGGCTGCTGATGCGTGACTGTAGTGAAGCCAGACGAAGAACAGCACGCTGAGGGTGGTCACACACCTGGCGGTGGCTTGGCGCGACGCTTCCTCCGAGGTTTACAGCGGACTGCCGGCGGAGGAAAATAAATATTTTTATCCTGTCCTACACTGAAGTCGGTACATTTCCATTGAATAGTGTGTTGCTTTTCCTCGCTTGGAATAAGAAACTATCAAAAAATCTCCCCCCAAATATTTTAAATGTAAAACTATGAGGATGAAAATTACAAAAAAGTTTAAAACACGTATTTGCATATATGCACGTGATTATGTAAATACACGTGTGTCCGGAACCTGCTTACCACTAATTTGGTGAAGGTGTTGTCGTCAAAAAATGTGCGCCATTTACATGAAAAATACATCACTTGTTCATACAGGAGGTATGCGGTGGTGGTGGTGGTGGTGGTGGTGGTGGTGGTGGTATGAGCTTCGGTGAAAGCTGGTGTATAATGAATAGGTTACACACTTCATGATGTGATTGCACCATTGATGTCAATACCTCTTCCGCCACACTAATCCTTTATTGTACACATCTTCACATTTTATCTTGTTTCTTTATCTATTAATTGACTTCATTTGGTTATTAACCTGCACTCTATCATACACTTTGTGAGGCTAGACTGATGACCGATGTGCCGTGATAGTGTAGGGGATTCGAACAAAAGACGACAAAAGCCGCTGCAAAAACATCGCGATTTCCAAGACACAGTTTAGAGAGAACAGATGGATTTCGTCCGGCAGAGTCTGACAAGCGCATCATTATTTATCTAATAGAACACAAAAATGATCTATATGAAGGAGTCAGTGGTGGAAAATTGAAATTATACTCAGAAATTGAGATGAATGTAGATTTCCTGAACGAACAGAAAATCATAAATATTAAAAATAATGAGGGCTAAACATACGCTTTTAGGTATCAGGTCTCATTGCTATGTTTTATAAAGCAAAAGTACGAAAACCAATGTCATAAAAGTTATGTAGCTTCATGGCAATAATTTCTATGGTTATAAGGAAAATTCTACAATCAACATTGCACAAAATTAAACAAGGACAACGTTCTGAAGTAAGACCAGTCACTCTAATCCAATGAAGAAGTACCAGACACTCACCAAACTAAATGCAGTTCCCCAAGACAGCGGTTGGTTTCCTTCACCTTGCAGCAGCTGCGGCGCACTGACAGCAGCATTATTCTGGAACAATCTACATATAAGTGTGCACCTGGAAGGCAAGGGAGGTTAGCAGCCTAACACCCTGTCGCCCTACGAAACCTCTTACCTGTTCCGAAGAGGTGCTCCTGCGCTGTCCCGCGATGAGCTGTACATGGTACTTACCTGGAAGAAAATAAAATTACAATTGTGGCTTATAAGTCTTCATTAGTATATACAAATTCTAACAAATCAATTACATGGTGCCTTCATTTTCATATGATATGCATCAGCCTGTCTTATTTATGGAGGGTCTTCAGTCTCACAAGTATATCGAAACGTTATGTTAACAGCCAGCTATTGTAAGAGCGGCAATCACGCTCACCAACAGGAATGAGTCTGGCTATTAAAAACTTCAGCGGTAGCTCCAGGAATAAAATGGCGTAAGATCTGCATAGTCCGCTATGCATCCATGACAATAATGAAATGAAATGCCGATTATATACCAAGTTCTATCCCATGAGGGCGCAGGTGCACCTTCACGCCAGCAACCCCCACCTGACGCCGCACGTGGCAGACCATCCATCCACCTGCTCCCCAGCCTGCTCCTTCATCACCACATCCCGATGTTCCTCCCTCAAGCATTAATTCTTAAGTTATACTTTTCATAATTACATGAATTTCCTTCCAGTGAAATCAGTTACATTCAACGCATTCCTAAAAATCAATAGACGCGCTAGACAAAAAACCATGAATGCTACAAAATGAGAGAGAGAGAGAGAGAGAGAGAGAGAGAGAGAGAGAGAGAGAGAGAGAGAGAGAGAGAGAGAGAGAGAGAGAGAGAGAGAGTAGAAAAAAACTAAAATTGCAAAACGTTTACCTGTATCATAAGCTATACTTTCAATTAGCTCCAATGTGTGTGTGTGTGTGTGTGTGTGTGTGTGTGTGTGTGAATATATTCTATATATTATCTTATAATATATATATAATTATATCTATATATATCCTATATATTCTATATATATATATATATATATATATATATTGTAAGTGTTGCAGCATTGGTGTCGGTCTTCACAAGGCTCAAGGGTCTACACAGTGCTTAACTGGAATGCCTTTCACACTAAAATATACTTCTCTCAGTAACGAGGTGGCGGCGTTGCTAGTTGGTTGGCGGTGCTGAGAAGATATTGGTGGTTGTGGTGGTGGTGGTGGTGGTAATGGTGGCGGTGGTGGCAGTGGTGGTGGTGGTGGTAGTGGTGGTGGTTGTCATATAGTGGTGGTAACAGCAATGCCGGCAAATGTGATATGATAGTGTTGGTGGTGCGGTGGTGGAAGCTGTGTAGTGATGGTGGTGTCGTAGGTGAGGCCTGTAGTGATAGGGTTGGTGGTGTTGATACGGTGTAAGGGGTGGCGAGAGGAATGGAACTGGCGGTGGTGGAGGCAGTGCTGTGGTAGTAATAGTCGCTGTAGTGGTGGTGGTGGTGGTGGTGGTGGTGGTGGTGGTGGTGGTGGTGGTGGTGGTGGTGGTGGTGGTGGTGGTGGCGGCAGCAGGAAGTAGGAACATGAGGGACGTTATCAGTGACTCGTCTGAAGCAAAATTGTAAAATTCAATTACCAATTACTGAGTGGTGCGGCGAGGAGGAGGAGGAGGATGTGATGATGCTGGTCCTTCGCTCGCTGCAATGTCGGAAAATTAATATTTATTCTTGAAAATAGTTCGAGTTGCGGTGTGGTGACAATTACCCGTCTGGATCCTGGCTCCCCCGACCATCTCAGCACAATGGCGGCTCCCCAGGGGACACGCCGCCGCCGTCGGCATTACCCGCGGCGCTGGCTGGGAGCCGCGGGATTGCAAGCTGAGCTATTGACTGGGAGTTGGGCGGGAGAGGGACTGGGAGAGCGGCGTCCCTCAGGGAGATGGAGACTGTGCTGGATATTTTACATTTTGTTTTGGGTGTCTGTTTCACCTTTCTCATTCCTTATCCGCTCCACAGTCCATGTTCCTTTCATCGCAACACTGTTATTCTTTACTTCATTCAAATACAATACGACAAAAAAATATAAATAGGAATGCATAATTTTGTAATGCGACTAAATGCAGCAATAGATATGGTGGCAAAAATGTTCAGAAGTCTCCCTCTTAAGCCTGAGGAAGAGAATAAAAAGAAACAAAAAGAAAGAGCAATCGTCTTAGCAGTCATCTTAGCTTTAGACTCAAACCTCCTATAAAGCAAGTCCTTCGTGACTCGACACTTACAGCTCGGCGATCTCTTCTTTGCTTGAAATATTTCTTCTTTGGAATAATACCAGCAGTCTTTCGCGGTCTTCTTGTCTGTTCCAAATACTCTTCCAGTGAAACGTTCATCTAGGAGACCAACTACCCACCATAAGAAGCAATGTCTAAAAAAGTACAGCACAAAATTCCGTGTTTGGCCATGACATCCTAAATAAACTACCAAGAACTGATGAGGGAGTACGGGCGCCGAGTACCAGCAGGGAGTGACCGTACAATGGGATGAACTCAGGAATGTTGCTCTGCGCTGATGGGAAGCAATGTTGGAAATGCTGAAAATGTGAAATAATTCCATACAGGTACTGCTCTGACATCTGTTACAGTTACTGCCCCTTACAGGAAGAATGACGAAAATGTGAACACTAACATACAGCAGTTGTGTCCAAGATGAGGTTTGGTGTGGAGTGTTGGCTACGCATTGGGTTCCATCACTGATTCACGCTCTTATATGGCAGTGGGGGAGGCTTAAAATAGTTTCCATGTTTTCCATTTTACTGCACATTCCATTACAGCCTCGTGTTGCGAATAGTGGCGTGGGCAGTATGGGTTCGAAAAGGGTATCACCGTACACATAACATTTACCTGCGCAGATAACGGGCTTTAATTAATAGTCCATTGACTACGCCGCGCCTGGTAGAAAAAATACGATACAGACCAAAGTATTATAGCGTTTGATTATTATTTCATTTTGGACGCTGGAAAAGTTCTCGAATGACTGCCACAATTAGTGATATGACGAGATTCCTTATACTAGAAAACCAATGCTCATATTTGAAAAAAACCCGTAAAGGTTTGTGTGTGTGTGTGTGTATATGTGTGTGTGTGTGTGTGTGTGTGTGTGTGTGTGTGTGTGTGTGTGTGTGTGTGTGTGTGTGTGTGTGTGTGTGTGTGTGTGTGTGTTGGTACTTTTGCGATGGTCTGTCTCCCTTCAGGAACATCAAGTAACATTAAATCTGCCGCAAGGTGGCTCTCCAGGGGGCGAGCTGCCACATTTTTATCACTACTTACTGCACATTTTCCCATCGCCACGACAGCACCACCATTCCAGCCACACAAATTTAGCCACATTCACCCAATACTTCGTAATATAATTCCAAAGCCGAATCATATCTACACGCACCTCAGCGTGAATATGATTTAGTACCGGTGTGGAATCATTTATAATACTATGTCCCGCACCGCTTTGCTTGTGTGAGTTAAAGTGGACGTGCCACCCACCCACGCTGCAGGGCGACCGGGTCTTGGTGTTGCCCGCCTTACAGGGCACTCTTGTTCATGCCCATCGTTACACATGCATGATGTTGTACAATAAACAATGAGGTACACCCCTACAGAAACACACAAGGAAATAGGTAGCTTCCCACGTCCTTCATTACACACACACACACACAGGTACAAAATTATACCTGCTCACCAACATACCACAGTGAATACGTAGTAGATATCTGTCTGTCTTCAGTATGTTCACTTATTGAGAAATTACCCTTTTTTGTGTGTGTGTGTGCGTGACTTTCGTGAAAAGACTAGTTCGTGTGCAGTAACAGACCTAAGTTTGTATACACAAGGCGGTAATAATTAGTTCCGTCTCTTTAATATAACTTTCATTGAACGGTATTCCCATTACACTGCACCGCAATTCGGGATATCCCTCTAGGATATTCAGTGCGTCAAAAAAGTATAATCCGCCGTGGATCTCCATTCCTCTATTCCTGCGTTCGTTAATACATGTACCGGTGCACAGTTCTCCCCTGCGACACTTCCTGTATTCACGTGATTAAGGACAAAGAATAATAAATAAACTGTTGCGTCTCATACTACAAAGTCATTCAGTAATATTTGATGGTAAAACATTTTTGTCCTTTGCATTCCTATGTATTCCTCAAACTTTAACACCAATTGAACCCAGTGAACCCTCCAGCCTTTAGTGAACATTTTTAGACCATATATGCACATATCTAAAATTGACTTGTCTCGCAATCGTTGGTTTAGTCTTCATTTAATAGTTTATCTCCTAACAAAAACAATCATGATTCTAAAAAAGCAAAATATTCATAATCAACTCAACATGATCGTTCTGCTGCTTGCCTCAGTACCATACTCGGAGTTATGTATTGTATATTATGGTACTTTCTCTACTCAATCACCTGTCTTACCTAATACCCTCTTCTCTATAACTAACATTAGCACACACACACACACACACACACACACACAGAGAGAGAGAGAGAGAGAGAGAGAGAGAGAGAGAGAGAGAGAGAGAGAGAGAGAGAGAGAGAGAGAGAGAGAGAGAGAGAGAGAGAGAGAGAGAGAGAGAGAGAGAGAGAGAGAGAGAGAGAGAGATGGTGTGGGGTCTATATTCGAAGGTGAATAAAATAAGAAAGGAAGTTTTTATGGGTCGTTAGAAGGGCAGACACAGCGATCTGAGCAGTGAAACACGAAGACCCCCCTTCACACACACACGTACACGCATACACGCACCGGGCAATCCCCTATTCACCCTCCCTGCCCCGCACAAACACAATTTGTAGGAAGGCTGCCTCTGGAGGAAAACTTAAGCAATATATATTGGGAAACCATTTGCTATTGGCTGGGTGCCATTTTAGTGCTGATCTGTTCTAGATAAGTCACTTTATTTTATACATTTCACTTTCAATTGTAGAAAAGTTGGCCTCATCAGGTTCCGTCGTGCTCCTATTACTGTAAATGAAGATGCAAATAACTAGCGATAAATCAAGAGTGTGGCATTTGACCTCGATCAATGAATGTCTGCACTGCCCGGGAGATGTGAAGGTCCAGGACGCCAAGGTCTTCCCCCCCACCCCATCCCCCATCGCCGCTGTACGCCCTCCACCCCACGCTACAGACTTTCCCTTGTCTCCTCATTTTTAGAACAATATCGTACACTTTACTATTAATTAATGTTTAGTCTCTCTCTCTCTCTCTCTCTCTCTCTCTCTCTCTCTCTCTCTTCCCTCCAGCTTCCATATGTACAGGTTTCCAGTTTGGTTATCACAGTGTTATTGTTTCATACTCGTGGCAGTCAAAGTAACGCACTAGCAAGGAGGCTGTATTTAGGAAAGCATTATAACACAATAAGTTTGAGATTTGAGTACGTAATTAATATATCAACTAAAAATCTAGAAAATAAATACAAGAGAATGACTATTTTTCTTGAGAAAGTGAAGGGTACAAGCACCTGGCAACGGAGGTACGTGCAATGTCTAACAACAATATCGACGACAGTGATGAAAGAAAAAAAACGTCCTCCAGAATAATGCCAGAAGTTAAGAGCACTCTAGTGAAACACAATTACCAAAAGTTTTCAGAAGTTGGACAAGTATGACCGTAAAAAATAACAATAGAAAATATCACACAATATGTAACCTTAGAGTGAACTTCAGACTTAAAAAGCTTTAAGGAATGCGGTTCTAAACATGAAGTGCTTTTAAAGAACGATGATGAGAAATACAAAAATAAAGTAAACTATGAGTAAAAAGCGGTTATTTTTTCCCTCACTTGCGAGAAGAAGGTCGCTCAAGAGCACAAAAAGGTCCGCTTCGTTGCCTCGTCCAGAAAATAAAATAGAAAATTCATAATTGAATTACAACAAAATACTCCACACTCGATCTTCTCAAAAAAGTTATTCTCGTAAGAGCCAAGAGTTAAAATTAATACGAGAAATGTTAAACTATCAATAGCAAGGTGATGTGAAGCGTAGAGGAGAGCTTCGTACAAATATATCTAAGCACGGATAGCCATCTTCAAATTTTCGTTATAGTGATACGGAAGAAGTTCTTAGGTAGCCAAAGAGCGAGGCTGAGAGGCGTGCTGGCTGGTGAGTTCCCTGCACGCCGCTCACCAGCCTGCCATGCTCCTCCCCATGTTTGACCATCGTTAGCTTTCATGCAGCTTTGGGGAGTGTCTTTCTTTTTATTTTCTCTCAGATTCATTCTCTGCATACTGGACGACAATTGAGATAAAACTTTACTCAAAATTTTTGCTTGTACTTATTGGCTGTTGGTGAGCTCATAATTCGTTCGTGGTAAGATACAACACACATACGAGTACGTGTCAGAGAGGGAGCAACTGGAAACCATTTGGCTGATGAAGACCAAACTTGATAAAAAACAACGAAGAATTTTAGTTTCTGTTCATACACAGCACCACCACCACCACCACCAAATACGATGGCAACAAAATGAAAGACAACAGTGACAAGAACAACAAGGACGACGACTAAGTCACGCAGGTGGTGATTTCCTGAGTCTTCCAGTAAAGGGTGTGAAAAAAGCGAAGATACATTACATTACATTACATTAGGAAATTGGTGTGAGTGGAGAGCCATGTGGAGTAAGATCAGCAGGGGACAGGGTATGGGTGGTCATGTAATTAGCAAGTTCAGAAGACCAATTAGTATGAAAATGGCGGTAGAAGATAGCCAGAGACGTAAAGTGAACTGAAGTGTGACGTTGAGGGGAGAGCATTGATGAAGCTTTCACTTCTACTTTATGAAGAACTAGTGACTCGAGCTGCCTTTATGTGAGAGGCACACTCCATACAGGGGCGAATAAATCCCCTGTGTAGAGTCAGTAGCAATGAGAGGGAAAGAATGGTGACGATACATGACATCTAGCTTGTCAGGGACTGCTTCGGCAAGAGAACAGATATGAAATTTCCAGTTCAGAGTTTTAATGAAGCGCTAACTAATAATGTTTAATATAGAAGAGGGGGAAAGTTGTGTCATTGAAGAGCAGAGGACACTTGTGTTGAGGGGATAGATGGAGCAATCGAGCTTTAAGCATTGGACGAAACAGTTTGAAATTAGATGAAGACCATAAGGGCAGCATTTGACATCTGAAAAGTACAGAATAGAGTCACCAACTAATGAATGGTAAGAATAGAAAATAAAACTAATATCACTGATGAACATTCAGAACAAAATGGATGCAGCCTTGTGGAACGTCAGTGTTTTAACAGACTGCTGCAATAGAAATGCCGGACAGGAAATTTGTGATGATAGAAAAGTACGAGATAAGCTTAGAAATAAAAGTTTTATGCCGGACCCTCCTAAAATCCCTAAAAGAGGACGTCCAATTGATTCAGGGAGGAATGCGCGCGCGTATCTCTCTCTCTCTCTCTCTCTCTCTCTCTCTCTCTCTCTCTCTCTTCTCTTTCTTTCTTCTCTCTCTCTC
>CM035196.1:13824346-13827079 GCA_020233015.1 Callinectes sapidus | reverse complement strand
GTGTGTGTGTGTGTGTGTGTGTGTGTGTGTGTGTGTGTGTGTGTGTGTGTGTGTGTGTGTGTGTGTGTGTGTGTGTGTTAGTAAGAAGGACGTATCTCTTAATGTAAACTGGGTAATGAAGATGCATGCAGTGTTTGGTGTGATTGGTGAAGGAATTGGTGTCATCCTGTCACCAAATGAGGAGTGAGTGGTGGTGGTCCTTTCCGTCTCCCCTCACCAGCCAGCCAGCCCACCAGACAGCCCACCAGCCAGCCAGCCAGCCAGCCCACCGACCCACGGCTCGCAGCAGCATGATTGATCGCCATCTGAGCACTGATTTCACAGCTCGTCTGACTGAGTCGTCTTGGCAGCGACCTGAGCTGAGAACTGAGACGCTGAGCACACGAAACGTTATTCTCTTCGTGAAAGAAAAGAGAAAAATAAAAGAGAATAGTAGCGGCTCTTCCAGCACACATCACCGTAACGACTTGCCCATTCACGGGGCGAAACTGCTTCCTAAGTATTTTTACTCGACTTGAGGGTAAAAGTTGCAGATGGAAATATAATCGAGTGAAGGGTTTGTTTCTGGCCGAGTCATCATCAAGTTCAGCATTAATTAAAACTTGGCCTCGAGTATATTTGTCTTTACCCCGGGCAATAACCAGGACCTATGGGAGGCCTCCAACGGGGCTGCCTCGAAACAAAAGACTCTCACTTTCTTTCCTCCTAACTCCGCAGGGTTTCCCAACTTCCATGATTGAGCTCCCTCTGGTTCGCTCTGAT
Organism: Callinectes sapidus; assembly: GCA_020233015.1. NCBI lineage: Eukaryota > Metazoa > Arthropoda > Malacostraca > Decapoda > Portunidae > Callinectes > Callinectes sapidus. The sequence goes on along the minus strand of CM035196.1, from coordinate 13,826,317 downwards.
GTTCTGTTTATATATGTATTCTGAGCCGCGGATTCTCTGATGTGGGCACAAGGCACAACTTTACCTATCATCAATGCAAATATAGCACGGGTGAGTTTCCATTGTAATTAAACTTGGCATGTGGCATAAAGGTATGATTCTAAAGCGCAGTAAGTATATACTCTCACAGCTGCCAGCTACAGCCATCTCTCTCTCTTCGACGACAGGTCGCTAATCCAAAGATGTCACTTGTCCTAAGAATCTAAAGTTAATTGATACACATCCTCGTACTATAACAAAAATAGGTAAAGAAAAGATCCTGTCTCAGCAACCATCCATCCAGCAGCCAATGTCTCACCCAATAGCAGTGACACAACAGCGGCAACCGGTGGCCCGCTGACCAGTACTCTGAAGGTGACTGCGAGCACGACCTGAACCCAGGAGCCTGCCAGGGCCGCGGCAGCTGTCACAACCCACAGTCCCACCGGGAAGCTGACCACTTCCCCATGTGTTACCTCGGCCCACCTTCCTCCAGTGAAATTAAACTATATTTCAGACTAATATTTGCCACGTTTCCTCCGAATTTCTAGTAAAACAAATGTGCAGAGCTGGCCGGTGTAGACCACGGACAATTTTTTGTGCCGTACTGTCCGTGAACAGGTGTCCGGCGCGATAGCTGTGTTGTAATAGCCGTGAGCACGCGACTTTCACCTCCAAGGTCCATGTCACGCACCAGGCTTTTATCGGGGCAAAGCTACAGACTAATTGGCCTTTGTGACCAGTTCAACTCAATTGGTCAAAGTTACCAGAATCTTCCTCTCTGCAGCGTCAGGCGGATGCGCACACACACACCGGCCGGGGAGCGACGTCAAGCAAGTGCTGCTCCTTCATCAGCTTATTTATTCAATAAACTAGCCATAATTGCTCTGTAATATATTAATGAGCTTGGCAGGGGAGGAAATTGCAATTTAGAGGAAAATATCATGTGGAGAGTGGTTTAATATGAAATTTGCAGTCACTATATGCCTTTTAAGCTAATTTAAAGTGTTATATTGCGATCATGACAATTGATACAAAATTCAGTAATATTAAATCCTGCGAAATTTTGATAAAGTTATGAATCAAGAAAATCTTGCGCGGGATCAACAGTTGTCTGGAAAGAAAAAATAGTTCCCGGAATGTCTTAACACTTTTGAAACCGTTCAAATTACAAGAAGAAAAAGTTCCAGGATTTGAGAATGATGAGAATGAGTGAGTCAAGATAATGATTTTGCATTGAGAAGGTGAACACAGTACATAGTGATGAGAGGAAGCTGAAAGTCCAGTGCAACGTGGTGCGCCTCCACAGAACATGACGATGAGAATGTGACGGTTCGCCGCCGAGACAGCAGGATAGAGAGATAGAAAAAAGAAAACATAACGAAAACGTGGAGGAGGAGGAGGAGGCGATTTTGACGTATTGAATGCCCAGATCACTAATTAGAGACGCAGACAGGTGAGACAGTATTGATGGACCACAGGTAGGTGCGGGTGCCAAACAAAGGCCTCGAGGTGGATGACCACCACCACCACTACCACCACCACTACCACCACCACAACCACCACTACCAGTATCTGCAGCTCTGGTCCCCCCCCCTCTCTCTCTGTCCCTGAAGGCTGGATACATGTGTGAGGTTAAAGGTTTCAGGTTATCTGCTCTGTTTGAGTCACTGGTGCTGTGGTATTAGGAATTCGCACCCGAGTCTCTATAAGACATTTAGAAACAATTGAAGCACCCACACTCCCTCCAATCAATAATCACAGTGACACGACAGCAGCGGGTAAAGACACTTGTCACGCAGCGTCCAATACCGGTGACGAGGTAACAGTTCCCGCGTGCGCCAGTCAGCTCAAGGCCAGGAGGCGGTGAAGGTTGGTTACAAGTTGCATCTGCTACAAGAATCCTTACTTGTACCCTCAGTCATAATGGAACGGTAAGAGAGATTTCATTGT
>CM035196.1:13811846-13816846 GCA_020233015.1 Callinectes sapidus | reverse complement strand
AAGGAACTGGGGAGAGAGAGACATGGGGAGGTACAGAGCCGAGTTCCCAGGGGTGGGGATTACCTGGACAGTGAGAGGAGCAGGTGCGGAGGAGGAAGAGGAGGAAGAGGAAGAGGAGGAGGAGGAGGAGGAGGAGGAGGAGGAGGAGGAGGAGGAGGAGGAGGAGGAGGAGGGGGGAAAAGCTTTGTTACGCCGTGGAAGAGAATAATGAAGTGTGTCGATGCACATGATGGTGACGATTTGCTGCAAAATGATGTGGGTAATGAAAAAATGGTGAATGATTTTGGGTGAGAGAGAGAGAGAGAGAGAGAGAGAGAGAGAGAGAGAGAGAGAGAGAGAGAGAGAGAGAGAGAGAGAGAGAGAGAGAGAGAGAGAGAGAGAGAGAGGACGAGAGAGAGAGAGAGAGAGAGAGAGAATGGGGAGTGGGTAGGAAGGGACAAGACTGAGAGAAAAATGACTGGTCTGGACAAGGAAGAAGATCCATCAGCGTATTAATCACGTGCCGACGCGAAGAGAGTGACAGAAGGGATGGGATGGAGCGCGCCAGAGGGAAGCACGTTGGAGGGGAAGCAGGGAGGAATAGGAAGTGACAGGCTGGAGGGCTAAAGGGAGGCTCGGTAGGTCGCACATCTCTAACTAGATCGACGTCCCTTTCCCTTGCCTTTCACCTCTTCCCTGCTCCTGCTCATCCCTTCGATCACCTCCCGTGGGTGGACATGCAATGAGGCAACGGCGGCTTCCCCTTTACAGATTAGTGGCAGAAACAAACAAATTAAAGCGTTGTACTCCGTGGCGGGGTCTAGGCACGTTTGCACACACTTGCCTGAAGCTGGAAATTAAAAAAGAGGTGTTATGGTACTGATTTCGTGTGTGTGTGTGTGTGTGTGTGTGTGTGTGTGTGTGTGTGTGTGTGTGTGTGTGTGTGTGTGTGTGTGTGTGTGTGTGTTGATACATGGTGAGGGTTAGATTATGTTGAGGTGTTTTAGAGACATTCAGTGCGAGAAGTGTGGTTTGGTACAGTGTGGTGAGGTGTGACGTGGTGAGGAAAGGTGATGAGAGTGTGTGAATGTGTGGTGTGATGCGGTAGAGCGTCAAACAGTATTGTAGTATAGTGTAGTGAGACAAGATGTGGAATGACGTAAATAAGTTATAGGCTGATGGTGCAGGATAGCAAAGAATGGTGTGACAAGGTTAGGTTAAGTTAGGTTTGTGGTGTAAATCAACTGAGCGCAAGATGGTGGCGTGGCGTGGCATGGCGTGGCGTGGCGTGGTGCAGTGTGGTGTGGCGTGAAACACTACATGGTGCAGGCTAATGGTGTCGCTGCTCTATCCCGCCGCCTCGCTAGCAGCTTCCACCAATTTACATACCCGAGGCATCACACCGGCGCCCGTCCATCTGACTAATTAAACACGGATCAATCATGCCAAGACTGTCGTGTCCATATTGACTTTCTAATGGCGACAAAACCATATGCTTCCCCCGTACAAATCCTGCCACTTGGGTACTGGGAGGAAGGAGGCCACGCATCCATCCAGACATGACGGGTGTGCTTGATTTTTGCCTTCCATTCCTCATCCTCACCCCACAGAGGCCAATAGATATATCCACCATTTCAGAGGCGATACCTGACGCTCATGATTCATCGCTCGCACCTCACACCACGCATACTGCTCGCCCTCCACTCACCACCGTCTCCTGCTTCTGCGCTAGTCCGTTCCTGCCGCCCCTAACACGCAGGTTCTGGCATAAGTACAAGTATATAACACCATTAGATGTATTCCAAATATTGTGTTTTGACAGAAAGAGGTCATGCTATTTTTTCCCTTTATATTCGTTAGAAATTCAAGAGGTGGAAGGAAAAATGCAATAAAAATCGGTGCTTTCTTCCATACACTAACTTCCAAGGACGTGTTGCGTGGGTGGGTGCGTGCAAGCATGTATGTGTTTAACAATGAAAATCATAGGATGACGACAACTATCAACTTTCTGAAGCTGGAAATCTTTAAGAAGGAAAAGGAAATGCCTCAAATGTTGTAGTGGATATACAGCTTTCGTGAAGTGAAAGGCGCCTTTGTGAGTGGTGGCGACGCCCTGGGGCTGAGGTGGGGGTGATGGACCTCGGACACTTGTCATGAGGTGACCGGTGAAAGGCTCGGGTGACAGTGAGTGGTGGCGGGGCTGGGGCGTTGACTGAGTGAACGATGGAACACGGAGACGAGGCTGGCTGTGTATTTTGTGCTCCCAAAAACTGACGACGAGAACCGATGAGCTCTATTTAGTAATTGTCCAACAGACCATGTGTAGATACCAATAATACTAATGGTGACAATAATAACGATAACAACAACACCAAACTTTACACTCAAATACAAATAGATAAACAAAATCAACAAATAAAAAGATAAGAAAAAATCAATAGCAGAAGACATAAAGAAATAAATCAAGAAACGGAAAAGGCAAAATATAGACAGGCCTAAGGAAGAGGAGGGAGTTTTTAGACCTTCATCAGCAGCGTCCATTTTAGTTGCCTTTTACGACACGCGTGGGATGTAGTGGCCTGTATTCCTAAGTCCTTATGCCTCGTAAACACTTGGTATGGTGGTGAGATTTGTGCGAGAGCTTACAATAATGAAGTGGTAAGGCAATACGACACAACTCTTTCCCATGTTATACTCTAGGGAAAGAAAATGTTTATTCCATACAAACTCGCTAACATCCACATCGTCTTAACTCCGGCAGTACTGGGATGCCTTTTCTTATCTATTCTGCTTCTTAACTGCCGATTTTATACAGCTTCAGAAACTCAGGCGGGGATAAAAATAGTACAGACTCTAGCCATTAATCTTTCTAACTCTATAGACCCTTCCTATTGTCAATAAAACGGTCTAGCCACATCCAAAACTCAAAGTGAAAATGTGTCCCAGTACTGAAGGGATTAAGATTACCCTATTCACAACTTGGCAATGCTTAACTCATAACAGTTCGGAGTATTTTGAGGATAAGCTTCGTGTCACGTTGTTGCAGGAATGAGAGTGACTATCCTCCAATCTTACACCTCACGTCCGTATTCAGGAACTATTTGCTGTCTAGCCATAACTATTTTTCCCAGGCCACAGATAAGATAAGCGAAGGTTTCAAGAGTGTTTATCTTTATATTGTTACTCTGCCCCTAGAACCGCAAAACACCTGGAAATACTCGTGTCAGTTTCAGAAAAATAAGCCTTTTGAAATAGTGGAGGTGAGGCACAGAAGTGTTTGAGAATACGAGCTTCAATCTCTTCAGGGCTCGGATTGCGGCGGTGAAGGTCGGCGATGAGCTAACTCGAGGGTTTATTCACCTTTGGCTGACCCTGTAAATAAGCAGCTCCGGGAAACACTCATTACGGGAGGTGCCACAGAGCGTCACCTGCATGTGGTGATTAGGCTTCAGAATAATGGACAGATCACTAATCACTCGTGTCACCACAGACTATACGACAGAGAGAGAGAGAGAGAGAGAGAGAGAGAGAGAGAGAGAGAGAGAGAGAGAGAGAGAGAGAGAGAGAGAGAGAGAGAGATTAGTGATATATGCCCGTTGTAAATGATCCTTAAATCCGTAGCTAAGTAAGACAGGTAATGATGACAAGTGAAGTGAGGATGAGATATTAGGAGGATCAAGAGATGTGTATGAAGAGGAGGAGGAGGAGGAGGAGAGGAGGAGAGATGCTGACATACCACGGCCTACAAGACTTACGTGGATATTTGAGAAGCAATCCTGAAGTGACATAGAGAAGCTGAATGATGACTATATATTTTTTTTACAGGTGTTATCATCCTTAATCAAAGACATTATACCGACCCCGTCCTTGCAAAACCATTAACATCTGGCAGAGCAGAATATTTGAGATTAAAGAGACAGCAAGCACAATGGCACTACATGTGATATTATGCTTATGGGCTTCTGATCCACTCTATTTAAGACCATAAGTTAAAATGTCACCATCCTTACCGGACAGTTCATTCCTATCACCTGAGAGAATACGTTACAGTGGAGAGGAAATACTAAGCAAAAAAATGAAAATGAATGTGAAATGTTAGTGGTCTTCTGACGTCTTTTAAAAGCAACTGACATTCTCCATCTGTAATGATTCATTCCTAGCAGATCAGGGGACTTAACATTGAGGGGAAAAGCTAAGAGTGACAGCACTTCTGACCCTCTCAATGTTTTTCTGTCACTCTCCTTACCTTATAAATCACTTCTACGAGATCACATTTAATAAGGAGAGGGAACACTGAGCACAATGGAAATTAATGGCCAGATCAGGGCACTTAATATTGCGAGGAAAAGCTAAGAGACACAGCACTTCTGGCCCTCTCAATGTAAGGTTGTGTATTTTTCTTACATTTTCCTTACCTAATAAATCATTTCTAAGAGATTACAGTTAATAAGGAGAGGAAACACTGAGCGGAATGGAAACTAATGGGGTTATAAGACTTATTCTACATGCGTGATAGTAACGTATGTGAGAAACTGCTGAAATAATGTAAAAATAGGTAAGAATGAGTACAGGGAGAGGATGCGGAAGATACCAGAGAAGAATAAAGATTAGTTAGAGTGTATTAGGTGTGACGAACATAGGCAGTGTTTGCGAAAGTATTATGCGAATAGGAAGGAACAAAGGGATGGTGAGGGTAGATAGATAGTATAATGGAGTTAAGAGGATGAAAAATAATGTAAAGGGTATTAGTCAGCCATAAATAGAGAATGTTGGTGTTGCAAGAATGTATACAACCAGGAAGAGGGAAGGAAGTGTTTAGGGGAGAAAATACGTATAAGGAAATATATAGAGAGTAAACAAACAGTTACGATGTGTTTGTAGAGAGTTATGGATAGAATGTGAGTGATGAAGATGTGAGTCATGCATTTGTGAATAAGAATTAGAGGAAAGAGGAGGAGGAGGAGGAGGAGGAGGAGGAGGAGGAGGAGGAGGAGGAGGAGGAGGAGGAGGAGGAGGAGGGG
>CM035196.1:13761257-13783481 GCA_020233015.1 Callinectes sapidus | reverse complement strand
AGGAGCGAGGAGGAGGAGGAGGAGGAGGAGGAGGAGGAGGAGGAGGAGGAGGAGGAGGAGGAGGAGGAGGAGGAATACAAAGGAATACAAAGGAAAGAACAGTAGAAGCCGTAGTGGGTATATCTCAGGGAATCAAATGTTAAGAGGAAAAGTTTGCAATGGAAAGCATTGAGAAACTATTTACAGTTTTCCTTATCTGAAAATTGAGACAGTTTCAAAAATTTGCCAAAACTTTTAAAAGGCATAAATGAATAAAGAGTTTGACCACCGATGTATTTAATGTATTTAAGAGAATCAAATATCAAAAGAAAAGTTTGTAATGAAAAGCGAGGCAAATTAGTTGAAGTTTTCCTTATCTGAACATTGTGACTATTAAAAAAAAAAAAAAACGGATAAGAAAAACAAAGGAGGAGTAATGAATAAGAAAAGTTACACTGATAAACAGAGAGAGGAGGAGAAAAAGAAAATTATAACAAAGTAAAGGAAGAAAAAAAAACACGTGCTGAATGGCGCCGTCTGTGAGAAGCAACGCTATTTTGTGACAGACTCGCGTGAGGAGAAGCTGACACCGGCAGGCACTCCCTCTTTTTGCCATCGTGAATAACATTTTTACAAGCATCTATAAACATGATCTTTTCATGATGGACAACCCTACACCAATGGGGGAGCCAGACAGGAGGGAGGGAGGTAGGGAGGGTAGGGGAGGGTAAGTATGATTGATGACACTATCTATTCCCTTGGTTTGGGCAAATTTGGTTGAACAATTTTGAGGGAAATGATTAATTCTGCATACGAAACGTCCTTGCCAAGTTCGTTCCTTAGGCGATGGCACGACCTGATAAAATGTGTCCTCCCGATGCCGGTGTTTGAGAGTTCTGCTTCAATGAGCGCCCCGTTATGTCTGCCGCCGCCCTCCTCAAACTTACTGGGATCCTGAAGACTTCTATCATGTCCCTGCGCATTTTGCATTTCCTCTTACCTAAGGAAGAGACCGAGAAGTTGTCTCTCCCCGGAAGATAAAATGGAAGAAAAGGAGGAGGAGGAGGAGGAGGAGGAGGAGGAGGAGGAACACAAAGAGAAAAAAAAAGACCAGAGAAACTGTTCATCCTTCGGGGCCTGTTTGTGGTGAGTGAAGTACCGAACAGAGCCACAGAAACGCGACCAGAAGAGGTTAAGCAATGGAGAGAAGAGAGCAAGAGCTACAAAAGAAAAGAAAGAGGAGGAGGAAGAGGAGGAGGAGGAGGAGGAGGAGGAGGAGGAGGAGGAGGAGGAGGAGGAGGAGGAGGAGGAGGAGGAGGAGGAGGGAGGAGGAGGAGGAGGAGGAGGAGGAGGAGGACGAAGGAGAGGAGATAACAAAAACACGAAGAAGAGAGTAAAAGCTAGAAAGTAAGAGCAGAAAGTAAGAAAGGGAGATAAGAGTAAGAGCTGGAGGGGGGAAGACATACGACAAAGAAAGAAGAGAAAAAAAAAGAGAACAGAGAGGAGAGAGAGAGAAAAAAAAAAACCTGGAGGATGGAGAGCCGGGTGATGGTCTGAACCTGGGCTGGTCAGGATAATCCCCTGAAAATACCGCCATTAAGAGCAACAGTTACACGAGGCCGGTAATTAGGCGGGGGCTTAGTGCTCGCCGCCAGGTCCTCCTACTGAAGCTTTCTGATCAAGCGAGAAGCCTGTCCGTGACGCAGAGAAGCTTACGGCCACAGCCATGTATGCACTCCCAGGATAATGTCTCCCTTCATTGTGTCAGTGTAAACTTAATAGTGGCAAAACAGAGGGATTAGGACCCGCCCAAAGGGAAATATGAAACCAGTCAGGCTAAATACTTCGCGTCGTCCTCAGAGGCAACGACCGCAGAGGGAAACTAAGAGAAAAAATGGGATGAAAAGAAAAAGTCTCGTTAAACTTACTAATAACAGAGTAAATGGAACTTTAATGGTTGAGAATTAATGTAGCAGAGCATTGTCTTCGAAAAAGTGGCGCTACATTGAGCAAGGTTTCGGTAAGACTGTGTTGTTTGGAATTTGTTAATTGCTTTAGTCTTCGGTTAAGTGTGTTTACTCCAGAAGACATTAATTGCGAGAGGTGAGCCTGCACGGTGCCAACATTATCTACGTTAAGTCACGGTTCAAGTTTTCTCTTTTCCTAACACCTTTGCATTATTCGTGTCTCTGGTGTACTCATGATCCTCCAGCATTTAGAATGTCTTTTTGTTCTTTTACAAGCGACCCTTTGCCAGACGTCCCATCCATCATTCGTCAGACCCCAGCGGAAAGAAGCCAGGAATGAGCCGGGCCAAGCTGCGCCGCCGCTGCCCTGAGATAGACGCATCGCATCCATTAAGGAAGTTAATCCCCGTAGGAAAATATGATCCGTCTCGTTCTGCCTCAGCCAACCAGCCAGCCACTCGTCATTTGTTAGTACCGTAATGCTAGTGGAGTTACTGAATGCCGCACCACACACTCCACATTTCATGATTGAGTTTCCTTCCACTCTCAATCCCTCTCTCTCTCTACCTTTTTTTCCTTCAAAGCCTTTCTCTCCTTTCCTGTCTCCTTCCTCCCCATTTCCTCCTCATATTCCTTCACATGTGCCGCTGCTCCAGGTATAATCACCCGCCCAACTCATCTGCCTCCACACGCCGCCGCCGCCACAGAGTAATGTTGGCTGATGATTGTTTTCAGTGGCAAAAGCGTTTCAAGCCACGAAAAGATTGTTAACTGAATTATCACCACTATCAGAATTATCATAGTAGTAGTAGTAGTAGTAGTAGTAGTAGTAGTAGTAGTAGTACTAATAGTAGTAGCAGGAGCAGCAACAGCAACAACAGCAGCACCAGCAGCAGCAGTAGCAACAGCAACAGCAGCAGCAGCAGCAGCAGCAGCAGCAGCAGCAGCAGCAGCAGCAGCAGCAACAACAACATTATTAGCCCTTTCATTATCAACGCCTATTGTTGTTCGTGTTGGCATTGCATATTTTTATTCATATGAAAGGAGGATTTGAACTAAGCGCAGTGGCAGTCCAGTCTCGGAAAAAAAACAAATGAAATCAAAACACCAGCCTCAGAAACACCCAAAAATACCCATTCCTCGCCTTCCTTCAAAGCTTTATTAATTTGCCACCGCTAGAGAAGTCACTCTCCATTTAGCTTCTCTCAACAACCTGCCTCCCTCGCCACTGATACGGAGCCTCCAACCCGCTGCTACCTCACCGCTATATTGCTTCTTTGAGACCCGCCGTGATATGTGTCGAAAGAAAATCCCTCAGAAAAAAAAGGAGGAAGAAAGATACCCTTGAAACGCCCTCGGTGACGCCGGGCTGTGGCAGGAGGGGGTTCTTTCACGTCTTCTTGGAGATTAATTAAGCTCAACGAGGTGGTTATTGCGCAGAAGAGTGATCAAAGCTCCACACGGCTCCAAAGATCCCTCAGAGGAGACTTCCTGCCTCTCCTACCCGCCACAACACCATCCCAAGGGACTGCTCCTCTCCTCCACCCCTTCCCTCTCTCCCCTACAGAGCAACACCCCTCCAGCCAGCGTCCCTTCCTTCTCGCACCCACTGTTGCATCTGTCCCCCTTCAGATGTCTCGTCCATTCAAAAGATCTTGTGTGGGTTCGGCTCCACGTCCTTATCTGATTTTGCTAGCCAGTCGCTCACCCCTCAGAGTTCTTCATTTTGGTGCCATTTCCCCGTCACTCGCCCCGCCAGTACGGCCGTGTGGCGCCTGATTGATCCCACCACAATGCTTCACGGCGCTCCTTCACCGACGCTCGATTACTTGAGAAAAATATGTGTTACGCAGACCTACTTCCCTCATTCTTAACGGAGCCAATCTGCCGCCAGTCTCGACGCGAAGGATAATACCAAATATGTATTATGAAACAGTCACCAAGTATGACCAGGGGAACATGTCGGCAAAGAGGAAGGTCACGCACGATCCGACTCACCAAGTCTTAAGGGAAAATGAAACCGATCATCAGGGTGTACCCAATCCTGCCCGCGCCATTGTGTCATTAAGTGTGCTGTTCTAATGGCCTTCCTCGAGTCCCCAGCATTCCCCAAGAGTCCCTTGAGGAATGAAGAGCAACCCGATACGTTCACTTCTTAAGTGCTGGGCTCTGCTTGATTACAAGCCACGCACCACTCCACTCTTTCTTTCTCCCTTGCGTCCACAACACGGTACTCTTGTGGTGGCTTCCCCTTCCGCTTCACTCAGAGCTTATGTCTCTGCACTTGTCACACCTTGTTGCTCTCTAAGGTGGTATTCGGACGTCTCTCTCTCTCTCTCTCTCTCTCTCTCTCTCTCTCTCTCTCTCTCTCTCTCTCTCTCTCTCTCTCTCTCTCTCTCTCACGGATCATCTGGCGTGTTGGTCCTGGGCCACACTCCCATGCATCAGTCTGAGGGCGGCACGGCGCGGCGCGGCGCTCCTGTGTTACCTTCACTCAGTGAGACTCGACCATTTTAAATGAATTTCAAGTGACAATGATTATGACAAGGAAAATCTGACGTTCACCACCATCATTCTCCAAATCTAAGATGGAAATAAAATATTACGAATGTGGTTGAGGCGGATAGGAAACGAGCACTACCAGGCGTCCTTTCGGCACAGAAATGTTGAAAATGTCGTGCTTTTGTCTGGAAAGATAAGATTTCTCTAATGACACCAAGATTAATTTTCTGGCGTATCACCAGTGGCCGGGCGGTGCGCGAGGCGCCGCGCTGGACGCTGGCAGGGGAGGACGCTCCGACAATTCTCATCACTCTCCACTTCAAGCGATGTCATGGAATGATATTTTTCCTGCCTAGAGATTTTAATTACTGATAAAGAAGACTGATACAGCGGACAGGGAGGCGCCTGCTATCACCTCCCTGCCGCCCACCACTGCCGCCAACTGCTCGCCCACGCCACGCACTGCGCCACTGACGAGCACATCAACATTTGGAAAATTAATTCTTTTGTTTTACTAACAGCGTTTTGATTCATGAGACAAGTCATTTCTTTCTAGTGTGCCAGTTTCATTACACAATGACAGGTCCTAAGAGGCAACAAAGAGATACACCCTACTTGAAGCTTCCCTCTCTAAGTAGTACTACACGGATCCTTTACTGAATGTCGGCCATAACACACACACACACACACACACAAACACACACACGTACGCACGGAGGCACAAACGCACGCACAGAGGCACAAACGCACGCACAGAGGCACACACACACACACACACACACACACACACACACACACACACACACACACACACACACACACACACACACACAGTGGTTTGAAGTCCTCACTCCCCTCCAAGGAGCGCGTCACTCCCACACACCAGCGGACGCTCGGTAAAACTCCGGAAAGAATTTGCTCCACAACTTTGCCAGACCTCAGTGCTCCATCATCCATGCTTCGGCCCGGCAATACGAATGCCTTATTGAGTGGAAAACTTCATGCGTTTACCCAATACCCAAGTCAACTAGCCCACAACTCTCCGTGAATTGCTTCTCTTTGACTTGGGTTAATATTCCTTCCTTTGTTGTTGTTTGAGGGCTGACTGGACGCCACCCTGACACTCCCCTGTAATAGCCTGACACTGTGTTACCATTGCAACCCTCACCTTTCCATCTTTTGTTTCTCTTTCACACATAATTTCTGCATCTGTTCCCTTTAGCAGTTTGTTAGCCGTCAAAACGTCTGATAGCTCCACGCACACTTTATACGTATATATATAGCCTTTTCTCATGGCAGTATCATGTCATACCTTTAAGTTAGTACCAGTGAACCATAAAAGAAAAAAATAATGTTTTTTATGGACACCCTAACACTCAACGAAATTTCCCTGAGAGAAAATGAAAAAAAAATTCGTATGATTAGTATTTTTCACGTGGTCACATCACTCTACCTTAATAGGTTAAACTAATGCATCATAAAAATATCAAGAGGTTAAAACTGAAGCATTATTAAAGTATACTATAAAGAAAGGAACTAAAGTTGTAATCATGAAGTCAACTTTTTAATAATAAGGAAAACAAACCTAGATGTGGTTCGTTTCCTGAAAACAAGACATTGATAATCCATATGTCTCTTCTCACACTGCATTGGTAAGAACCCGGTGTGTGTGTGTGTGTGTGTGTGTGTGTGTGTGTGTGTGTGTGTGTGTGTGTGTGTGTGTGTGTGTGTGTGTGTTTGGTCTGTGAATTCATCCCACACAAAGGCAATGCAGTCTTTGATCGAGACGGTAGTTTAATCGCATTCATCTTCTGGTTCCCCCTTGCCTCATCCTCTATGAAGCTTTGGCAACTTCCCTAGTTTTCTCATTTCTAGCATGTTAATTGACTGCTCTTCAGTGGTGACAGGGTACTGCGGCTCATGTCAATTACTATCGATGCTACAAAGCGGTTCGTGCAGCCTTTCCTCTAAGCCTAACCAAAACACCCCACTGTTTGTCACATCGAGATATACGTGTGTCTGAGCAAGCCCGCTTTCTGCTAAAGACAGGTTTGCTTCCTATACATTGTCACTAACTACTGCGTCAGCAGTCGTAGCCAGCTTGAAGTTATGGGTGTAATTTTTCCCATTTCCCTTGGTTAGGTTTGCTGGTTCTGTTCAGCCTGTTCTTGTGTGCACCATGTTTTGTTGTTTCATTTGAAGTTATGAGGAGTCCAAGCAGCTTTTCCTTGGTGTTGCGCCACCACCTTCTGCTACAGCTCAGGTTAGCGCTTTTTTGCTATATTTTCGAGAAAATGTTACATCTAAATCACTTGTATTCTCAAACATTGTTGCTCGTGATGCGTACCTCTATACACCAGATGTGATGAGATGACTGTTACCACACCAACACTCCCTAACAGCGCTACCACAAACCCGCAGATGCTCTTACCGACGACGTTCACACAATGACGTGTACATGTGGAACATCGGCTTTGAAGTTACACTACGTAATTGCAGTGTGTGTGTGTGTGTGTGTGTGTGTGTGTGTGTGTGTGTGTGTGTGTGTGTGTGTGTGTGTGTGTGTGTGTGTGTGTACATATATACTTTTCATTCCTAGAGTGGTCGCGGTATACATAGGTATCCATGGCACATCAATCCACTAAGACACCAAGAGCAAGATAAAATGCGATACACATCACAATATGTCAATGCTGCATAAAGGGGAGCAAAATTGTATATATTTGCTTGCCTCTTCTGTGTTAAAACTACTATGTTGCCTTCAGCCTGGGTGATAGATTTTCTATTTGGGTTCATTTATGTCTTGAACGACAGGCGTTCCTCTTATCCATCCATCTCGAGTCGAGGAGTGCGGGGGCCGGAGAAGGCGCCTTGGAAAAATATATAATAATGGATAGAATAAAGGATTCTCCTTACACTCCAGAGACTTTTTCCAGAGGTATAGAAGCTGGCCCTCCAAAGAAGAGCCCAGACCTTTCTTACCATCGCGATCGTAAAAGGATGTCTTTCCCTCCCTTTTCCTCCACGGTCAGCAAGACGCCGCCACAAACCTGCCACGCCCACCCCACACAGCGGGACGGGGCGCGGACCCCACTGCTGCTGCTCTCTCTCTCTCTCTCTCTCTCTCTCTCTCTCTCTCTCTCTCTGATGGGAGCATGAACAAGTTCTGAGAAAGACATTTGTGCAGTGAATAAACATGATTCATAACCAATAATTCTTTTATAATATATTGATGTTTGTTCGCATTAAATTTGTACCAGTTCAATGCACCTCGTTTCACGCAAATTACGTGTTCACGCTGATGATAACTTTGTTTTTATTGCTCGTTTTACTTTGTATATTTTCACCCTAAAGTTGCATTCACAACGAATATCCAACCATTATTACCGCGATCATTATCAGAGGCCACAACCACGCCACACGCGCCATGCCACGCCACTAGGCTTGTTTCCCTTGCTGGCTGGGGACGAGGGGGTGGGGGTGGGGGGGTTGCAGAAAGTTCTCTTGCGGCGTTCCGCAGGGTTCCTCGCACCCACCAGACACACACTACTCTCTCTCTCTCTCTCTCTCTCTCTCTCTCTCTCTCTCTCTCTCTCTCTCTCGCACCCATATCAAATCACACCCGCCACGTGCATACAAGCTACTCGTACCCCGATATCTAAGTCACTCAAATTTCCACACCCACACTATATCGGCCAAAAGCAGGCCTGGTTCACTCTCACAAAGTATCAGAACTGCATCCTCAAGTCATATGAGCCGTGTCACTGCTCCTCTCGTCTACCTGTTTTGTTCCACTACACCGTACCACAGTCACACCACACCACATTCGCGTCACACTACATCTAACCACACCACGTGTCACCTAAACACACCACACCATACGACATCTCACCACATCACGCCACACTGCTCTACTCTATTTCTCGCCGCGCCAACAAACCACATCATACCATACCACTTTACACCACAAAACAATAAGTCACGCCATGCTACAATACGCTCGTTACACCATTTCACACCACACCACATCTACCACACACTACTAAACACCACACGTACACTACACCACACCATACCACGGCACAACACTTCACACCGCACATTCCACACATGCCACTACACTTGACACCACGCATACCACACCACGCCACCCCATCCCACGCCTCCTAAACCACTGCCGCCCACACTCATTACCCGGCAACAATTTCCAAGCAGAGTCATTACAAAACCCGCTTCACACCACAACAATAAATAATAGAAATATGCTGCCACTGATATACGTCGCTCATTAATAACATAATTCGCGTGGAGTCCAATTTGTCGGTGGTGCCGCCGTGCCACGGACCGCCGGCTTGTCACTTGTCACTCCACGTGCAGAGTTATTTCACGTGTTTGCATCGATTAGATTCCTTTTTACAACATCCACACCACGTGACTGACAAACGCCAGCCAGCCTTCTCTACCGGCACTCCGTACACACCGCAAACGCCACTCCTAATAACGGTGTATGGGAAACAGTGTCCACGCGGTAATATATTCATTACTTCCAGGGAAAATAATATAAAAAGTTGTCCAAGGCCATTAAAATATAATTAGTGACCACATTTACAATTCCGGTTTTGATATAATAGCAAACTCGTCAATTTACACACACACACACACACACACACACACACACACACACACACACACACACACACATTCACAGAGTGCTGGAAGGCCGCGGAGGAAAACGGAGGGAATGAAAGAGGAGAAGCAACAACAGCAGCAGCAGCAGCAGGTGATGATTCAGATGCAAGCAAATTATGTCCTCACACGACAATATTAGGTGAGAGGGATCAGCAGAAAACCTCCACCAACGCTAATTGGAGCAGATCAAACCGCAGTCTGAAATGAGCTTCTGGGGGCGGGATTTGTTGCATGAAGGGACGCAAGAACTACGCGATACAGTGCTGTGGAGAAGACGAGGAGGCGTGGGAGGGAAAGTGGTTAAGTGGTGAAGAGCACAACGCAGAGGTGAAGGAGGGAAAAGTCGTATTAAAGAAAAAAAGAAAAAAAGAACTCATGGAAGGGACCAGAGGCAGAGACACTGATCTGTGCAAATGATGAAGCTGAGGCGTGGAAAAGAAGAGGTGTTAATAAAGGTCAGGGGAGGAGAGGCAGGGTCGGGGAGAGGGGAGGTGAGGGGGCGGGAGTTCCTTCATTAACTCACGATACTCACCTTTGGCATCAAGAGGATTAATTAAGCCTGATCGGACGCCAGATGGGCCTTCTGCTCCCACGCCCCCTCCTACTTCTCGTATTCCATTCTATTTTTTTCCACCACCGCCTCCTCCTATGCCTCGAGTTCCCCCTCTCCTCCTCCTCCCCCTGGCCATCGATGTAAGGCTAGAGTGAGTGAGGAGGGGGAGGAGAGTCAAGGGTGCGCGGCGCCTGCCTCCCACCGGCGGTGACACACAGCCGTCGCCAGTCACAGGGTAGCTCACGGCCAAAAGTTTCGCCACACCTCAAAAAGTTCAAGCAATAATCTGCTTCATCTTAATATATTAGCCGTTTATTCTGCGGCGCGGAGGAAGATACACCGCATCCTCTAGACGTCATTGCAACCCCATAAATAAAGGAAAGCGTTCCCGGGTATGAATGGCCGTGACAAAAGAGCAGCCAACAGTTAAAGCTCAAGTGTTCTTCCCGTCACCGGACCGAAATGAAGGCGGGAGGACGGGAGGCCATAAAGCGAAGAGAATATACGAGTATGAAGTGAGGGAGGCACTACGAGAGGGAGGGGGAAGGCCAGGAGTGGCGGAGAGACGGCTGCGGACGGCAGGACGTGGCTGAAATGCACGGAAAATTGTTAAAGGTCTACTAAAAGCGAAAGAAAGGAAAAGAAAAACCACAACCGGAGGAAATGCCAGAACAGAATTGATGGAAATAACATCTTGTGAAGTTTTTGTCTTTTCAGAACAACATTGCGTTTTCTGTGTTCCTTAAGACCCCCGAGAGTATCACTGGACCACAAACACCGCCCAGGACGCCAGGCAGGGGTGTTCACCTCTCACAAAGGATCAGATACTCCTCTTAGTGAGAGGAGAAAAGTCGCCATTGGTGTGTCAGTGTTCTGTGTGCAAAACTGGCCGAGGGAGGTGCCATGGTATCGGACAGGCGCGGGGCAGGGTGGCCGACAGTCTATCAGTGAGCCAGTCCCACTGCATCCTTTAATCTTGAGCTGAAGGCTGGCCGTGGCAGGGCGCACGGTTATTGTGCAAATCTATGTCACTTCCTTTATCTTCTTTCTATTAGCAGCGTTATTTGGTGTGTGTGTGTGTGTGTGTGTGTGTGTGTGTGTGTGTGTGTGTGTGTGTGTGTGTGTGTGTGCGCGTATCGCTGCCGTAACGCCTCTGGCCCACTACAGCGTACGTACATGCTTGTGGCGCACTGAGTCTGTTTAAGTGGGAAGTCCTGGGACGATACTATTCTGATTTCGCAAGGAATGACTATTGCTTCCGTGTCAGGGATTTATTTCTTGGTGCAGAGGACATAACAGAGGTGATTGTCTCCGGCATGGAAGAAAACACTCCACATATTTTCTGTAATCCCAGTGCTCTTAAGACCTTAATTCCACTAAGCTTGCTCTCCTGCCGTCCAGAATGGAAAGGCAGCTAATAGAAGGTGCATTAGCCTTTCACCTTTGAAATTCATGCCCTCTATATACCAGCCAGAAATCATGCCACATTTGTTCCTCCACCAATAAGAAATGTTAAGATGTAGCCGGTTCATCTTCTAATCGTGGCTTCGGGAACCAGCCAAATATCTACATTTTTCTTCCTCATCTTTCTTCCATTCTAGTTGGCTACGGCTAATCTTTAAAGGTGAACTCTTATCTCATTTCCTAGTCCACAATTCCACAGTAAATTATTCAAGGCTAGTTCCTACTTCAGCTGCCTTTAGTACACGTGTTTCATTAATTTTATGTAATGTGTCTCATGTTCTCTCTTGCTTTGATCCTCAAGAGATTTGAGGACCTTGTTGTCTCCACCTGACTAATACAAAAGCCAAGCAATATCTTTACTTTTCATGTCTTTCCATGGTAAACTTTGGAATTAACTTCTTGCTTTTGTTCTTCTTCAGGCTATGACTTGAACTCTTGTAAAAGAGGAGTGAGTACCAATACACCTCAGAAATTGAATTGGTTATCTGTCTTGGCTCTCCTCCTCTGTATTTTTGGAAATACACATACGAACGCGAGCGCCCATCCACACACACACGCACACACACACACACACACACACACACACACACACACACACACACACACACACACACACACACACACACACACACACACACACACCACTGCATTGTAGTAAGTATGGAATGGTAGTTTTCCTCTTCCAGTCTTCCCAGCAGCTCAGGTTTGGTAAATGTCTTTAGCTTCCTCTTGAATACTTATGACAGTTCGCTCCAGGTTTTCCTTTTTACTGTTTTATAACTTTTCTTTATTTAACTGTCTTTTCTACCGTGGTTTCTTTCATAGGATCTTCTTCGCTCTGTTTTCATCTTGCACTGAGTAGAATTTCTGTTTCAAGGCAATGATGTGTGCACCGAACTGCTCTTTTATCATGATGTTGCCTTTTCTTTCAACTGCAGTACTAGAAGCAACATCTTCTCTGGCACGCATCCATGTTTCATTAAAGGGTAGTTATGGGGGCACAGCTTTCCATGTATATTCCTACTGTTGTGTCAATATTGTTCCTCCTCAGTGTTTGCTGAAACGCTTCCATACGTTTGCCAACACACGATGGACTGTAATTTATTTTTGTCCTTTATTTAAGGTTCACTGTCTGGAAAAGTCTTGACGTGAATAGTTTGAATAGCTACATGGTGTTTCCATCTAACCGTTACATACTTTTCTGAACATGTAGTCAGTAAACACAGCGTTACTCTGCAGCATCCTGTGCCGCAGTTGCAGTTTATTGTAAGCAATTTTGAGCATGAGCAGTGTATGTTGGTTAACCTGTTGCGTCGCCTAACCCACACAACCCACACAGGCCGTATACAAGTGGCAGGGACGAAAGAGTCTCCCCTCACACATGCATCCATTTTACAATTGGCTTCATTAGAAGAATGGTCACTTTGGAATACATTACTACTATAGAAAGTCTGGGAATTTCTCAAGAAATAGTTTTCCTTTCCAAGACTAACCAGACTACTTTGTCTGGCTGGTCTGTACAAAAGGTGCACGGAGAACCTTTCCAGATTTTCTTCATGAAAGTTCCTGTACCTGATATTTGACTTTTTTTCCCCAATGATATTAAAATATTATAAGGAACCTCATCAATTTTGAGCTTAATCTTCATGAAAAGATTTTCTCGCAAACTTTTCAATATTCATGTTCAGAAATCCCTTCTAAACTTTCACCCTTCAGTAGCTGCACACAAATGGAGGCAGATGATGGATTGGCTTCATTCCAGAGGTGCAGCTTTTGTACTGGCACGTATATCACGCAGGAGTGAGAGGTTAGGCAATTCCTTGACGACAGTTTTACCATCTCCGGAAGAGACTTCATTGACTGTATTGCCAGAACGAAGTCACTTGCCAAACTTCAACATACAAACCTTAGTGTGATGAAGCTACCACTTATGAAATATTGATGTTCATGAGAAAGCCATCACGGAACCACCAGTAGTAAAACATCTCTAAAGAATAAATATAGAAATGTATAATAATGACTGCTGCTTTAGATAATACCTCAGTGTTTCAGAATGCACCAATCATCCTCAGACCAGTGCAGAGAAGCATTTTCACCTGCTGCCATGAATACTCGTACATCACAGCGAGCGTTGGGAGCAGAACACAATGTTGAACGTGTTGTACAAAATCGTAAATAGTCGTCGTACATAAAATATTGCGACAGAGGAGGTGGCGGTGATTTACAGAATAAATGAATGACCAAATTATCATATCAGTGGTGTGTCTCTCTGTTATCCTCTGTGGGACACTACATCTGGCTTTTAATTTTGTCAAAGGTCTGTTTCACTCGTAACTATTTATTACCTTTGTATCCAGACACTGTTGTTGAAATATCCTCCACAATAAGAGGGATTTACCGGGAGATAATTGTATCAAGTTGCAGGATAGCCATGAGCCATTGCCTTGGCATTAATGTTCACACTGATCGATGACAGAAGCAGTGTGTGAGCAGAAGTTGGCCACTCTGATACATCCTTAATTGGCTGGAAAATTCAAGTAAACCTCAACACTAAGCTGAACAATGACTCAATCCCTCACATGAAAACATCACTATATCTTACAAAATTGTATGTGTACACGTCCACGCACCAAATTATCGCCACAATGGAGTGTTGAAATGTGACCAATTAATCAACACGCTATGAGAAAGCAGATGTCACAATTATTGCCGTTGTACATCACTGACACACACACACACACACACACACACACACACACACACACACACACACACACACACACACACACACACACACACTATATGAATGCTTGCTTGATGTAATGTTATAAGTGTTTGCTATATTCGTTCTCGTATGACTAACAACATATCAAATGGGAAGATCTGATTAAGATTCCTGAAGAGTGATAGGCAGCACAAAAGAGAGCACGTGTGAGGTGTGGGCGTTTCAACAGCCATGAGTGAGACAAAGGAGGTAATTACTAGAATTCTAAGTATTGCAATGGATATCAATTATGTTGTTGCTTTCTTTACGACTAATTTTAGAAGCCACTTTAAGCTGGATAGATGGTGACAACTACGACTACCACAATGATGATGATGATGACAATGATGATGATGATGATGATGATGATGATGGTATGAGGATAACAGTGATGGTGATGCTGGTGGTGGTGGTAGTGAAAATGGTGACAGTAATGATAACGATGACGATAATGACAGTGATGGTGATGATGATGGTGATGACACAAAGATGATGGAATAACGATAAGTGCCAGACGCGTTTAAGAAGTGCACCATTGCGAATTAGTATTCAGAGACGATAATTATAAATCAGGCACATTTTACAATCAACTTAATGGACGCAATGGAATAATTGTTGCACTCATATACTCTGTGTCTGTATGCGTGCGTGCGTGCGTGCGTGCCTGTGTGTGTGTGTGTGTGTGTGTGTGTGTGTGTGTGTGTGTGTGTGTGTGTGTGTGTGTGTGTGTGTGTGTGTGTGTGTGTGTGTGTTTTCTGATATCACAGTTACGACTACTAAAATTTACAAATCAAACAAACAAGAACGAGAGAAAAAAAAAAAGAAAAAAAACAGGAACTTTTCTACATCGCCATGAACTTACAGTACCAAGGAAATAGACCTTTACATCAAGTGGACCTTTTTTTTCCCCTTCTCTTTTTTAATTCGACATGTGAACTTTATGGGCGACCGAAGTGGTGGCGCTCTGGTGTGGGTCGGCACTAGGCACATACAGGGAAGAGGACTTTTCGACTTTTGGGTGTAACGTATGGAAGGGAGTGAAGGATGAGAAGGGCCAGAGGGGCAGAGGGGCAGAGGGGCACAGGAGATGGAGGTGTGAGTCAGGAGTGTAAAAAGTATTAGGTCCGGTAAAAGGGAGAAGAGGAATAACATACCTAACCTAACCTAACATAACGTAACAACATAACATAACCAGACCAAATTTTAACCAAACCTAACCTAACCTAACCCATAAGAGTGCCACGCTAAAAAAGGCACTAAGGCTGTCACGGGGCACGGGTGGGTGAAGTGATACAAGGAAGGGTACAGCGAGGAGAGTACATGGTGGAAGACAGGCAGGTATGCATGAGGTGGGGGAGAGAAGGGGGACTACACAGAGGTGGGGCTGAGGAGTACGAATGGAGGGGAGGGGGGAGGGAAATGGGGGAGAGGGGAGGCAAGTAGCAGTGAAGGCAAGGGAGGGGGAGGAGAGTGAGGATAGGGTGGGTGGGTGTCGGGGGGTGGGGGGCCGTGGAAGGTGTGAGGGGCGGGAGTGATGTGGCCTGACAGTTATTACTCTCCGCGGTGTGTGTCTAGACATGGCGTTGCAATAATGAACAAAACATCCACTGATATTTTCGCATGCAAACTTATGCGTGACTGCGAGCGAAAAAATAAATAAATAAAACCGTTTACTTAGAGGTAAGTTTGTAGCCATTAAAACTAGTGAGACGGAAGAAAAATAAATTAACTTTGTAAATTAAAACTCCATTGTTAATTTCAAACATTGTACAGGATACGTGTGTGTGTGTGTGTGTGTGTGTGTGTGTGTGTGTGTGTGTGTGTGTGAGAGAGAGAGAGAGAGAGAGAGAGAGAGAGAGAGAGAGAGAGAGAGAGAGAGAGAGAGAGAGAGAGAGAGAGAGAGAGAGAGAGAGAGAGAGTTGGGGGGGGGGGGTGGAGTGAGGGATAGGGGCTTTGGAGAAGAAAGATTGGCATCTGAATTACGTTTTTCGCTTTCTGAGTCGAGCTTGAGAATGTTTCTTGATCATATCAGAGCTGCTATACACCAAGATGTTCGGTGCGCAATTCCTGGCCTGCAATCGGTCGATCACCACGCTTCTTGTGGCTGGAGCTTCGGAGAGGGGAAGTGGGCAGCCACCACACTTCGCTCCACAAGTGAAACAAGACGCTGGTTACCTTAGAAAATGAAGCACCATCGCCAAAAACTACACACCTTTAACATATTCAAGTCATCATTAAGAGAATGGAAGTACGCTTTATTTATTATTTTAATTGGTTGCATTCTTAATCTCAATACGCAATTATAATTAATATTTCACACTGCATAAACTTTCAACAATTGCTTTGCACAAAACGTCACAATGTCTTAAGACTTACGCTTTCCCCTTCAGACACCGTTAAGTTAGGATACTAAGCTAGCGGTGTCGAAGAGAGACCATTAACAAACGAGTTCCTGGTGCGACAGTGAGCGGGGAGGGGCGGCGCGCCGGCCGGCCTGGTGGCGCCTGGGTGTCATTAGCCGCGAGGGAACCGAGAGGAGCATCTTGTGGTGTGTAGCATCTCAGACGGTACTTGCTTGTCGCCTTTTGTCCGCTCGGTGAGCCTCTGAAACACACACACACACACACACACACACACGGACGATCCCTCTTTGGAAACACGCCAGGGAGGGATTGCCTGACTAATTACACGGACCAAAAACATTATGATTTACAAAAGCCTTTCGCCACCAAACGCATCCCGTATTAGGGCCAAGGAAGGTGGGTTGTTTGAAGAAGAGTACGAGGGGAGGAAAGGAAGTGTGAGGGAAACTAAGGCATGTGGGCGAAACAATGAAGTTGTGAGCGGAAGGATGAAAGGGGAGGAAGAGATGGACACGAAGACAGACGATGCTCCTCTTCCTGGGGAGGAGGAAAAAGGGAAGAGATGAAAACGATGGATGGGATACATGTATTGGTAGTGTTGCTGAAGAGAAGGAGAAGAAGGAGGAGGAGGAAAAACGAGTGAGCATGCAGAAGGATGAGATTGGAGTTCTTGTGAGGCTCCGGAGAGACGAGGAGGAGAATAATAAAGAACACTCGCGGGTTTTAACGAACACGCGCCTGTGGATCAGTAATTCGTTATTCACTCTTTTCTCATTAAAATTCATGGATGTTCTAGGCAATGTTTTGAAGGCTACTGGTCCTCGACTGCCTACTGCGAAACTCACACAGAAAAAAAAAATAATAGTAATAATAATCTGATACGTGATGACTGACTGACGACTGACTGACTGACTGACTGATGATTGACTGACTGATCAAACTAGATGCCACAGTTCAGTTCCCAGCAGCCCGTGAATCTTGGAATGAGAAAGGAACCGAAGCCAATACGTTCCTGGAAGATAAGATGCGTCGCTCAGTCTGCTCTGACAGACGAAGGCAGCTCAGCGGTAAGAAACTTAAACTCCAGCACCGACAACTTCACAGACAAAACACGACAAACATTGAGGCGCAACAAGCCATCCATCTGTCTCGGGAACTTTCACCTTTTCGGCGTGGCGGTGAAACAAGTCTGCCAAGGGATTGCGGCTCGGAAAATGTTCAGCCGCACTGGAATAGTTACGTCAGGTTAGGTTACTATGAGTCTTGGTGAGCGAAAGGGGGTGGTGGAGGGGGCGCTGCTCTCGTCGGTGCTCCATCCATCCGTCCCTCGGCCACAGGCAATGTAGTTGAGGAAATTCATATTTGGCGAATAAAAAATAAAAAAAAAATAAGAAAGTTTCTAGTTTAGGGAGGGATTAAATAATGGCGTTGTACAAAGCAAACTTCTGAGAGCAAAACTTTCGCTCTATTTAGAAAGTATTTTGTAGAAGAATAACGGCCTAAGGAAGACTTACAGTATTTTAGTTAAAGAAAGGGAGTAGTTAATAATGTGCAGCCCTTAGTGTGTTCATGGCCGCGGTGATGTGAGGGTGAACTGAGGCGGGGACAGCGTGTTGAGCCACGACCACCACCACCACCACCACCACCACCACCACCACCACCACCACCACGCTGCACTTGTCAAAACACCAGTTACTATTCCACATTCAAGACACGGAAATGTCCAATCCCGCAAAAGTGAATGGAGGTTGTGTGCATAAGCAGGAAAAAGTATGATCTTAATTTTGCTTTACCGCAAAGTTACACAAACCCAAACACGGCAACCAGTTAGACCGAAAAGAAGACGAGTAAAATGTCCTAAATTCTACACAGCTGATATTTTTACGCACAATATTGCAAACACGCTACACCAGCTCGGCGTTAAATTATGTCTGGAGAAGGGAATTACGCCTTTACTCTCATCCACATTAATGGCATAGTCTGCTGGAGATAAACGGCGCAGCTAAAAGTTTCCTCCTCGGTTACTGCTTCCCTTCCCTCCCCTCCTACGAAACCCCAAAAAAGCGGAGCAGTAACCGGCCGCCGGCAGTGTCGCGGCCACGGTAATTTCCCGGGAGTCTTGTCGAAAGGGGTGGGAATGCGCTCTGCCTTCTCCAGCTCCTCCACCAGTTCCTCCATTACCCCCCCCCAACCACACTGGTCCACCCCTCCCTCCACATCCTAGCTAAGGCACGGGGGGGGGAAGGGGGGGTTCCTGGTGGCTGCATGGTTGGCTGGCTGTCGTCTGGCACACCTGGTATCGACACCCGTCCTCCTGAGCACCTCCTCCCGTGGTGGGGAATCGCTAAGCGCGGGGCTGATGTCGAGCTTCCGCCATGCGTGAACGAGGAACACCTTCGGCAGGCTTGTGATCTGACGCCGCAGAGGAGAGCACACCATTACGGGCACAACTCATGGTAGGCGAGGCGTACTGAAGAAATCTCAAAATCGTTACGTTAAATGCAGCGTTAAGTAATTAATGAAAGTGCAACTCATTTCCAGTACACCGAAGTGAGTAATTCCGACCAAATCTTGCTGCCCCTCCACACCTCATTTTGCACCACAACCACCGCCACCCGTCTCTGCAGGAAACTCCCCCCCTCACCCACCCACCCCATTCCCATCCCTGATTGCTGAGGAAAGCACGGCGAAGTGAACCCAATCACCCCCACAAGAACACTGTCTCCGGCGGTGTGTGTGTGTGTGTGTGTGTGTGTGTGTGTGTGTGTGTGTGTGTGTATGTGTGTGTGTGTGTGTGTGTGTGTGTTGACGAGCAGCCTTATGGTTTGCTCGGCACACACCAGCCTCGTATGACCATTACTTGTTTACTTCTCTCGCGGGATGGGAGTGTGTCCTGGCGATAACCACCATCCACCATCTACTTGCCCACTGGCCACACCGCTGCGGCAAAACAACAACTAACAGTCAGCACATCTTCCAGGCTCAGCGTCCGCCACTGCTGACTTGCGTGCCGGAAGGAAGGATTTTTAATAGCAGAGCAATGTCACTTGACGGAAGTGTTCCCTTTATGGAATTGATACTCACTAAGATGATGATGGCTGGACTTGCTAAAATTGCCCCAGTGAGCAGCAGTGAGCAGCAGTCGTAACGATATAGCGGTGTGATGGTCCGGTGTCAGGTGTGCCAGGTATGCATGCCTGCACAATGTGTGGTATACATACCGCGACATAAACAAACTCTATGGCTTTTAGCCTTTTTTATTTTCTTTTGTTTAAATACGGCCGCCATTAATAACATATCTGGTGTTCGTCCTGGCATAGACAGGTATGTGTGTAACGAATTTAGGTCTCTAGACTCAGTGGTTTATGAGTTAACGAATACCCGCAACTATGCACAGATTGATCCACTAATATATATATATATATATATATATATATATATATATATATATATATATATATATATATATATATATATATCTATATATATAATATATATATACACACACACACACACACAACCTTAAGTATCTCGGGTATGGGGCCGTAAGGTTCCTTCATCAAGGCCGGGCAGAGGTGCCCTGCCCTATGCAATGTGTGACACAATATGAATGAGATTAGATTAACAAATTTAACTAACAAAACTTACACATCTGTCAGACTTGGCAACATCGCCCGGTGGAAATTCGTGCCTTTACTGACTCTCTCCACTCACTCTGGCGGCAACAGAAAAGACGTATAATTGATGCTCTCCAAACTCTACTCTTGGCAGGGTGGTGGCGGCGCACTGCCTCCTGCCTCCTTCCTCCATCAGTATCCACCCACATCCAGACCATGGCCCGTCCCCGCTGCCTATTGTTCAGAGCATACTGTATTCCCTCCTCCTCTCTGGCCAATAAGACCCGCCTTCTTCTCTGGCACAAGGTTCTAATAGTCACAACATTTTTCCTTTATTTGCTAAAGTTTGTGTTTGTATTCATCCTCTCACTCTTCGTCAGCAGCCGTCCCTCTCCGCCCTCATTGCATACGGAGGCTAGCGTGGTGGCCCCGGCAGTGGCGGGCGTGTTTGTTACGCTCTACTGATACTTAAAGGCGCCTCTCTCTCTTTTACGGATGTTAATAAAATACAAAACATAGACTTACCAGCTGCTCAGACCGGAAAGGAAGACAATGATCGAGGACGGTGTCTCAAGTTTGGCTAAGCAATGTTATATGATATTCATGACTAACTTTGGCTTCGTGTGGAACTGAAATACACGAAGAAAAAAGTAAGCAGTACGTCTTAAGACACGACTCCAGTTATTGACGGTGGTGATGGTGCCGTGGGGGGGGGGGGGTTGTCGTCTGTGGTGCTGTGCTAAGAGAGGCGTCAGAGGTGTTCTCCCTCGTGCACAGCATCCACTCACACATTTGTCCGGGACTCATGCATGCACGCACACACACGAAAAAAAAGGAAACAGCTGCCGGCATTACGTATGAAGGGCGGCAACTTGATGCACCTTAACATCCGTGAACAAGAGATTTGTCACGGTAGTTGTACAACATGCCGGAAAGGTGATGCAGGATTACTGTTTCAGCAAAATTCATGAACTGTAAACGCTCTCATCAGCAAAAGAGAGAAAAAAAAGTCTTGCCCAACAGAACAAGCACTCTATTCCTTTAAACACAGCCTAACGCCACCCGTCATTTGGTTCTGCGTCTCGTCAACAGCCACATAACACCAAGATGACACGGCCTCCTGCTCGGTCACAACTCCAGCTGCACAATTAACTATCACAGAGATTTCATGAGAATTTCACGACTTTCCAAAGAATATTTTCATCACAAATCTCTCTCCATTAATCAAGGGCTGAAAACAATCTTGGAGTTTAATTAAAATTCCGATCCGCTGAAAAGGACAAAAGGAAAGAGATGCGTCGTGCAGTCTTCTCCAGTCTGGCGGTACATCGCGGTGTTCCCAGACAGACTCACACCTCACCGTGCTACTCCACACACACACACACACACACACACACATTACTGACGGGTGGGGGATTATCATTCATTTGTTTGTTCGCTATTATGATGCTGTTACTCCATTTCGAGATCACTCTGGCAGGGCAGCGCACAAAGTAGAGTGGAGATGTTCGCCACTCGTCGCAAAAGAAAAACGCTTAAACATTAAAAAAAGGAAAAAAACCGTTCATGTGGAGCGTTAATCTCATTTAGATAACATTTAAACCTCACAGTAGGCCGCTCTCCTTATCTTCTCCGCCAAGGTGGGCAAGACATTTCATCCATGTACCCACCCCGCCGCCACTAACGCTGCCGCCGCCACCAGGAAGCTCGCCTAGAAATAGTTTATATTTTAAACCCGCGGCACGTAAGTAGCGATATAAATAGCCTACTTACCTAACGCTCGGAATATCGCAGCTGTTGTGAGTCACAGTGCAATGAAATACGAGAACAAGGAATAAGAGTTACAAGAACAAGCCAATGCTGTGCTACTGTTCCTGTCACAAGCCTTACACAGAGGCTTAACATGTGTTGCTTTTTTTCCTCCATTCCACAGCCAAAAATGTGGAGCAGGCTGTCGGTCGGCGCCGCATCCCCTCCCGCCCCGCCTGATGATCCTCTTACCTCCAGTGGGCGGGGGAGTCGTCAGTTTTGCACTGTGAAGGGAGGATTTTCTTTTATTGTCCAGGAGCCGATCTTGTCCAGGGCCATTTTTTCTTTTCCAAGCCGTCAGTGAGCGCGGCTGTAAACAGAACGCAGCGGAAGAGACCGGAACAGTTCTTGGCGTATCGTACCTTGTCGTTTTGTGGCAAAGACTTGGATTCTACTGTCCTTGTTTATTGACTTACTTGCTCCTTCAATATATTTCAAAAAATCGTTCTTGCTCTCTCTCTCTCTCTCTCTCTCTCTCTCTCTCTCTCTCTCTCTCTCTCTCTCTCTCTCTCTCTCT
>CM035196.1:13743333-13752918 GCA_020233015.1 Callinectes sapidus | reverse complement strand
AGAGAGGAGCGGAGAGAGAGAGAGAGAGAGAGAGAGAGAGAGAGAGAGAGAGAGAGAGAGAGAGAGAGAGAGAGAGAGAGAGAGAGAGAGAGAGAGAAAGGAAGAAAGCCCGCAAAATATTAGATCCTTTATTCACCTTTATTTTTCCAGGGCAAAGCTTCAGACGCAGAGCTGCACCGAAGTTTAGAACAATTTGGCGCGAGTGTGTGTGTGTGTGAATTAGGCACATGCAGGTATTTCAACTGCAGCCAATATATGATAATCCAATCCCGCAATACCAACACGTAGTAACAAACTGGATCCCTCCCTTCACACCCCGCTACATCAAACTCAACCCAACATTGAACTACCAAAGTACATTTACGCTTCGAATCCCTATAAATTATTCCTATGTCTTCTGTATAAGTGGTGTGACTATATCTAGGAATAAACTCTCTCTCTCTCTCTCTCTCTCTCTCTCTCTCTCTCTCTCTCTCTCTCTCTCTCTCTCTCTCTCTCTCTCTCTCTCTCTCTCTCTCTCTCCGTAAATAGTTCAGTATCTCAGCATAGTTAATTAAATTTCCCTTTTTTTCTTTAACTTTGGTTCCAAGATTTGTTTTTTTTTTTAGCTTTTTCTTCTTATCATTCTTCTTCTTCTTCTTCTTCTTCTTCTTCTTCTTCTTCTTCTTATTATTATTATTATTATTATTATTATTATTATTATTATCATTATCTTTATCATCATCATCATCATCATCATCATCATCACCATCACCATCACCATCATCATCATCATCATCATCACCATTAACAAACAAAAAAAAAAACACAACGAAAAGCATCTGTGACATCTTGCTTTCATTTGACAATAACACGCGACGCTTAAAACACTTTATACGTAGTTCTGTTCCAGCATTCACCTTCCCTACCAAACCCTGTCCCCCTCCATCTTCTGAACCTCTTTTTTTTCTATCAGACTCCTCACCTTTTACTGAGACTAGAGGAAAGCCAGGTAGTAATGGAGGGGACTTTCAGAGGGGAGCTGGCTGCCTCACACACAAGGATAAGAGGCAGAGGGCCATATTAATGCACAGGTAAAGGGAAGGAAACATTTCTACACTTTATACATTAACTGATAAACGAAGAGAGGTTGGATATATGTATGTATGCACGCATCTAGGCCTTGGTACTCGATGAAAATAATCACACGCGTTGATGTACTGAAATAACGAGACACGATGGAGCCGACCCCCACAAAAAAAGAGAGAAAAAAAAGAAAAGTGTGCAATCTAAGGAAACAAATAAAAGGACCTTTCTCTTTGTCATCCCGCCCTCGCTTTCAGGAACACAAATGAAACTAAAATAATAAAGATTTCTATCGCGCTGCATCACATTCCCAGTTTCCAGTTTCGCATTCAGGAAGGCTTTGTGTTTGTGGCAGTGGTGGTGGTGAGGCAGCCCCTAAAGGTAGAGGGAGGGATAAGGGTGGGTGGGGGGGGGGAGTGTTTGAAGGGTACCGGGATGGGCGGGGCGCTGGATGGTCGGTAGACAGATTGGGAAGAGTACAGGTTGGATTTAGATTGTGTTGTGTTGTGTGGGTT
The DNA here is from genome assembly GCA_020233015.1 of Callinectes sapidus. Taxonomy (NCBI): domain Eukaryota; kingdom Metazoa; phylum Arthropoda; class Malacostraca; order Decapoda; family Portunidae; genus Callinectes; species Callinectes sapidus. The sequence continues at coordinate 13,751,338 of CM035196.1, read as the reverse complement.
AGGTAAGGTTAGGTTGGGTAGGGTTGGGTCTGGTTGGGTCAGGTTAAGTTATGTTAGGTTAGGTTAAGCTGGATTGATTGTTATGTCAGGCTAGGTAAGCTAGAAAAGATAAGTTCAGGTTAGGTCAAGTTAGGGGTTAGGTTAGGTATGTAGATAGGTTCAGGTTGGGTTATGTTAGGTCAAGTTAGGGATTATCCTACGTAAGGTTCGGGTAGAGGTGGAGAGTAGAGGCAGAGGCGGCACAATCAACTCTTCCCGTCCCATTACGTCACGGTACTCAACGTTACAATGGTTTGACTAATGTGGTAATTATGTAAATAGAAGGATTAATCCTTAACACTCATGCTAGAGAAATTGCTTTGGTCTGGCCGACACTCAGAACACCACCATTAACTGCAGCTGGTGGGCACTGATATACCGAGCGACTGGCACCTACCTGGACCGCCTCTATGCCCTCTGCGCCTGCTAAGTGTCCTGCTGTGAGGCCTACTACTACTACTATTACTACTACTACTACACACACACACACACACACACACACACTCATTCATCACAGAGGGTAATTTTGCCTGTCGTGCCAACATTCACGCAGGACTAGTTAAAGCAAAATATAAGATAAAAAATTCCCGCAATAGCAGCCAAAGCATAAAGGAAAAAAGTTACACTGTAGGCGCAGAGGTTCGTGGCGCGGGTAGCGAGTTAAGTGGCGGGTGTCGGGGGAAGGAAGCATGAGGCGAGGGAGGCGGGGTGGAGTTCCAATACCCAGCGCGTGGCAGCCTGAATGGTGGCTGCTTCACCAGACATTACTCAAGCTGCGCTCAACAAAAAGTACTGGCACTAACAAACAAAAAAAGTTAATAAAAACTAAACGCTTGAACGTAGAGGGAACACACTGAGATTATTTCCCTGTTGAATGTACGCTGTTAAAAACAAAGAGATAACTACTGCACATTTAAAAACAATATCTGCTCTTTTAAAGATCATTCAGACTCCAGCAGCATCCAAACAGCTGCGAAAACTGGTACAGCAATATCGACTCCCCGCGTGGGGTGCGTGGGGCGAGTCTGGGGGCGCCGTGCCTCTGTACACCGCCACCGCCACCTTCATCTTGCCGAGTGTATCCTGCTGGGGACATTTACCTCCGGCTCTTATGGCGGCCACCCTGATCCCTGGCCCGATGGCTGCCGCGGCCAAAATTATGATCGTTCCACCATATGCATCTCACGGGCCAGGAGAGCTGGTGACGCGGGGAGGCGACACGCCGCTCTGGAGGGGCCCTGGAGGGAAGGCCACCACGGCGTCGCGAATTGGCTCCATCAGGTGATTAACGACGTCTGTCGCGTGAACAAGACGAGGAGGCGGAGGCAAGGCAGCCTCCATGACACCCGTACATGGCGTGCGATGCTGGGAGCAAGAAACATAAAGGAGCGCCCCATTAAACACGAGATGAAGGGAATGGTGGTGAGCAGTCTCTCCTTGCAACCCGAGGAGTGGCGAGGCACTAAGAGAGGCGCCCCACAAAGTTCCACTTTCGGACGTCCCTACTTATCATTATACCAATTTTCTAGCGCTTCTTTTATCATTTCTGGAATCCTGAGCTTTCTTCGTCCTGACAGTCGGAGCCTCACCTCGCCTTTCCTCTCATTTCTAACTGAGAGCAGTAAACCTCCGTGCCTGACTCTTCCCATAATCCCGGTCAGGCTTGGCTCCGCCCCCTGCCTCGCGTCCCGCCATGGGAAAGAAAAAACACCCAATTGCTGGAGCAGGACGTGTGCTCGAGGCTGGTCTGTTTACACGAACCTGTGTTTTTTCGCGGTTGGGACTTTTCGGCGGGTGAAGCCACGCGGGGGCAGCATAATTAACTTTGGAAACAGGTTCATGGGAAAGGAAATCACAGGGAAAAGTTAGAATACCCTCCGAGAGTAAAACTTTCTGACTTTCCTCAGGAAGCACTGAGGAAACTTTGCATTCCACTGAAGTCCTGAGTGCACTCAATCCTGTCAGCCAAGCATTTCTGAACGAGACGTCTCCTGATACCACAGCGGCATGGCACCAAGACTCCACACTCTCACCTTCCTTCCCTCACTCCCTACCTCCCTCCCTCCCTTCCTCCGACCCTCCTTTCCTCTCTCCCACCTCCCTCCTCATGGCACCAGCACCAACAGGCTATTCACATATCCCTCTAATGGCCGCCAGAGACGGTACTTGAAACCTCATTTGGGAAGTGACCGCTGACACCCTGCACCACCGCCGCCGCCACCACCACCACCACCACCACCACCACCACCACTACCACCACCACCACTACCACAACAGCAACGCAACACAGTAGCTTGTTTTCACCCCGCTGTCATATTTCCTTGAGATACAGCACATTCTCTCTCTCTCTCTCTCTCTCTCTCTCTCTCTCTCTCTCTCTCTCTCAAGGAGCGGCAATGATACATGTCGGTACACCTGTATTCCACACCTCTCCGGAAGGGAACACATGATCGATCGAGTGACTTAACGGCGGGTGAATGAAGAAAGGCAGCCATTAAGCGGAGAGTCGGCTTCAGAAGGCCGTCCATAACCATTACTCGGGCCAAGTTAGCGTAATGTGCGCGCCTCTTAATAGCTCAAACTTGTAACCATTATTTCTGACTTACGGTTCGGGGAGAGCGCGGGGTGGGGAAGGAGGCGGTGTGGCGTCGCTACCTGGTGTTCTGGGAGTCGTCCGTCCGCATTGGGAACCTGGGGTGGAAAAATGTATATCACGTTAATGTTGTGTGTGTGTGTGTGTGTGTGTGTGTGTGTGTGTGTGTGTGTGTGTGTGTGTGTGTGTGTGTGTGTGTGTGTGTGTGTGTTTTAAGTAATTCATAGATTTTTTAAAGAAAGTATTTTGTGATGGACCATATTTTCAGTCTTTTGTAAAATTAATCATTGGTTGTGGTCAATAAAATATCTATCTATCTATCTATATGTGTGTGTGTGTGTGTGTGTGTGTGTGTGTGTGTGTGTGTGTGTGTGTGTGTGTGTGTGTGTGTGTGTGTGTGTGTGGGGGGGTGTGTGTGTGTGTGTGTGTGTGTGTGTGTGTGTGTGTGTGTGTGTGTGTGTGTGTGTGTGTGTGTGTGTGTGTGTGTGTGTGCGTGTGTATGTGTGTGTGGGTGGTTTGTGTGTATCTCTCTCTCTCTCTCTCTCTCTCTCTCTCTCTCTCTCTCTCTCTCTCTCAATATACTCCCATCCGTCATCCCTCCCTCCCTCCCACCCTTCCACCCCTCCCCTCCCAGGCCGGGCCGAGTCATCACCCTCGCCCTCACAATCATCCAATCAGGCCCCACATACAGCTGCATAATTAACACATATAAATTGGGGCTTACAATTCCTGCTTTAATCACACGCAAACTAACCACCAACACTCCGGCATTTCGTGCACACCAAGGGAGGCTGAGGGAGCTGCCAAGAGGACGGTGATGGTGGTGGTGGTGGTGGTGGTGGTGGTGGTGGTGGTGGTGGAGGGGATAATATAGACAGGATATAAAGGTTTAGGAGGTTAACCTTGGAGGAAGATCAATTGAATAACCCGTGTGTGTGTGTGTGTGTGTGTGTGTGTGTGTGTGTGTGTGTGTGTGTGTGTGTGTGTGTGTGTGTGTGTGTGTGTTATTCATTCACCAGCCGAGTCCGTCTGTTTAACTCTCGTCACAAAGACTTTCTCCTCAACTTCTACATATAATTTTATTCTTGTTATGCAGGAGAAACTGTATTAAAAAGATCTAATTTCCATGAGTCGGCCAAGGGCGAAAGGGAGAAGAAAAATACGGTACAGTCAGAGAAAAAAAAATTCTACCCCATAAATTAAAAGTTTTTTCATGGGTGAGGGAAAAAGAAACCATTTAACGAAGACTTACCGAGGCAACAGTCATGGAGTGAAAGACGGTATTATACAGTGTGTGTGTGTGTGTGTGTGTGTATGTGTGTGTGTGTGTGTGTGTGTGTGTGTGTGTGTGTGTGTGTGTGTGTGTGTGTGTGTGTGTTAAGGGGTGGTTCAGTGCATTTCCAAATACAAGGAGGACAATGAGAGGACGACAAACAGGAGGGAAGAAAGCAATCTACACTCAGAGGAGGCACGTACCCACACCCGCATCCTAGGGCATCTGTATCCTGTGCTCCCATTCCACACACACACACACACACACACACACACACACACGACTGAATCTAAAGAAAATGTCTCACTTTTATTTGTGTATGGCTGCCAAGTACCTATATATAATACTCTCTCTCTCTCTCTCTCTCTCTCTCTCTCTCTCTCTCTCTCTCTCTCTCTCTCTCTCTCTCTCTCTCTCTCTCTCTCTTTCTGTCCCATACAACCAAGCGGCTTCCACTTTCATTCCCTTTCATATTTAACGCACACGGGACAGTCGGGATCCGGTTCTGGCGCAACAAAGGGCCCACCTCCCACCGCACAATTCCCGTGAGCCTTCCCTTGAGTGGCGAGGCTCCTACACACACACACACACACACACACACACACACACACACACACACACACGGACAAGCTAATACCACCCTGGCCTGTCTTTTTGAGGTGGCCAATTTGCATGTAGATAACCGGTCTCAGTTCATATCCAGTGGAAAATTTAGCGGCAAGCTGGTGTTTGTCAGGCCATTATGCCGAGGGGTGGAGTAAGGCGGGGAGGGACAGAGGGAGGGAGGGGGGAGGTGAGGGGGAGATAGACGGAGGAGGGTTGGGTAGGCGGCGCGTGGTGAGGAGTGAGGGACTGCTTTGTTGGGAGCATATTTGTGTTCGTGTAGGCAACTCTTTACAAGTGGTATAGTGTGGTGGTGGTGTAGGCTGGCGAGGGTACGGGAGGCTTCGTTTGAGGTGGGATGGGTGTGTGTGTGTGTGTGTGTGTGTGTGTGTGTGTGTGTGTGTGTGTGTGTGTGTGTGTGTGTGTGTGTGTGTGTGTGTGTGTGTGTTTTGTTTGTTGTGGGCTGATCACATGCATACCTCACCTTAATGTACTGTACCTGTCTTCGTGTGTTTGTTCCACTCACCAGCGCATATTCACGAGCTCCCCCCCAACACACACACACACACACACACACACACACACACACACACACACACACACCACCAACAACAACAACAATAGCAATAATAACCACACCATAAACAAAGATAAATAAATAGCGGGCGCGTGCGTGAGGCGAGACACACGGAAATAATGAAACTTAGATATATATAAACACGAGGAGAGAAACAACTAAGACGTGAGAAGCATTGGTTGTGGAGGAAGGCGGGAGGGAGAGGGAGAGGGAGAGAGAGGGAGAGGGGAGAGTTATCCGGGGGAGTGTGGGAGGGAATACGATGGTGACAACAGCGGGGAAGTAATAGTGAGCCGTGAGGGAGAGAAAGAGAGAGGGAGGGAGAGGGAGGGAGAGGAAAGGAACCATAGCGGGACGGGGAACGGAAGAGAGGAAAAAAGGGGAAAAAAAAATTACATTGGAGAGAAGAAAGTAGCCAAGTGCGGGGAAATACGGAACACTTCATGGCATTAGAGGGAAGGAGATACAGGGGAAGGGAAGATAAAGATGGTGGGATAATGAACAAAGAATTGGACAATGGAGGAAATGACTAATAAAAAGACGCTAATGTGAAGAAATGCACCGAGTGGGAGAAGGAAAGGAAAATAGTAGCGGAGGAGGAAGAGAGAGAGAGAGAGAGAGGGAGACAAAACAGTGGAAGAAAGTAATTGTGGAGGGAGGAAAGCAATGAGTGAGAGAGAGGGAAGAAAACATTGGAGGAGGAGGAAAAAATGAGGATGCCCGTGGGGGAGGGAGGGGAGGAGGTGGGAGGGAGATGAAGGGGGACAGTGATGCGAGCGGAGGAGGTGGTGGGTGGTGGGTGGTGGGTGGGTGGGGGGGTGGTGGCGTGAGGGCGTGAGGCGGAGTGACTGGCCGCGTCTCGCCTTTACACGCATCACACAACGGCCTGACGGAGAACTACGCCGCCCAGCAATCAATACAGCACTTGGCAGTGGCTCAAGAGGGCGCGTCACCTCCTCTATGTTTTGAGACCTCGCCGGGCCTCCCCTAAGCCGCACCCCCGCCCTCCCTCCACAGTCCACTCAGCAGGCCAAGGCAGAACACAAGATGCTCCACTGAGGAAGGATCATTACTAGCGACAAAGCGCCATTACGGAATTTAAGTCACTGTAGGTATAAGAGAAAGACAAAAAGGAAGGGGGAAAAAAGTAACGAGGGGAAAAAAAGAGTAACAAGGGAAGTCTGGGTTTTCTACAGCATAAAAGAGGGAGAAATGGACGTACGCCTGGATACAATTTTATACAGTAGGCATATTTTTCGTTTGTGTCAGGACAAAAGGCTGACTTTTATGCATACGTTTTTCCAGCACCTTTCTATATTTTCCTGAGCGCGGCCGGGGAAGTGTAGGGACTCGCCACTGCCCGCTCTGAGGACTGACAGCCTCTGAGGGGCGAACAGTATTTTTTTCCTCTCACAGGATAATTCCTCACAGGCTGCAACATACCCGTCGGCCGCTTGCTGCCTCCCCTTCTCCCTAGCGACTGTAATTTCTTCCTCTGAGTCGCCTCCCTTCCACCCTCTCCGTCCGCCTCAACTACAGTCTAGTGTCAGATTAGCCGCAGCAGAGCAGGCTGGAGCTACGTGCTGGGGGCGAGGTGAGCTGTGAGTGCGGCGGGCCTTATAAGGTGTAGTACGTAAGTGCACAAGAGGGCTCTGGGTCACGGCGGCGCGGGACCTTAAGTTGGAACACGAAGCGCAAGAACGGAACCGAGACTGGGAGGACGGCGGGTCAGGGAAGCCAGAAGATCGGGGCGGGATGAGGACGGAAGCTGGATTGAGATGAGGCGGCCACAGGACAGCGGCGAGACGGACAAAGACAAACAAAGTAGTGGAAGAAATAAAATAACGTCAACTAAGATGGAATGGGGACACAAGAGGTCGGGATGGAGACGGGTGAAAGCAAGGGCGGGATGGGGACGAAGATTAGACCAGGGCGGGACTGGGCCGGGAGGAAGCTGAATACGGCTGAGCGGTTCTGAGTGGGGCTGAGCGGATCGGCGTGGACCAAGGGAGAACCGCGCTACTCGTCCACAAGGCAAGCATGTGGTTGATGTGGAGCTGCCGTACCATTACTGTCTGCGTGGCGGGTTTGACAGCGAGAGAAGTTTTTATTTAGAAAGTTTTCCAACAGAAGTCCCATGAAGGTGATAGTGCGGCTTTTGTTTTGCGAGAGGGAGTGAGGAAGGGGAGGCGTGTGTCCCTGAGAGGCTTAATGAGACGGAAGGGTTCTGCGAGTAGTGGAGGACATGGTGGTGGCGGTGGTGGTGGTGGTGGTGGTGGTGGTGGTGAAGCAGGGACTTGTACATAGCTACACCAATCGTTATGTGGTGATTTTTGTGACAAGAGAGTGAGGGAGTAAGTGTCGCTCAAAGGCGGGCTGATCACTATGGAGAAAGGGTGGATGATGGATGCATTATTGATTTAGTGGTGACGGTGATGCTATAGGGTGACGGTGGTGGTGGTAGTGGTGGTAGCAGAATTGGTGGCAATGGCAATGGCGTTGGTGGTAGCAGTGGGGGTGGTGATTGTGGGAAATGAACGTATCCAGGGGTCCATATTTTATGTACATAAATTAAGAAGAATTAAACGCCAATGGATGAAAAATGGCGAGCCATAAAATCAAAGAATAGAAAGTTACAAATTTTGCCTTCCATTAAAAGGTCCCCCGCAGCAATCCTTCATGCGAGGCCGCGGCTGGTGTGTGTGTTCGTCGCCGCCGCGCATCGTAAGGGTTGGCCAAGGTTAGGGAGAAAGGCAGCGTTAAAACGACAAGCGATATGTAAAAGAAAGGAAACACAAGTCCCTTCCCACAAAGGAGCAAGATAATAACGCAGCAAACCTGGATCTAGGAAGCTCCCAGCCACCGTCGCGCGCCGGATATAGCATCCCTTGCTCGCCTCTTAATTCGATTTACGCGACTA
>CM035196.1:13730833-13738333 GCA_020233015.1 Callinectes sapidus | reverse complement strand
CTTGCTCCTCCTCCTTCTTCTTCTCTTCTTTCTCGTCTTCTTCCTCTTCCTATGGCTTCAATTTGGACTGTATTGATGTGCGCTTTTAATTCTTTCGTACGTTCACTAATTTCTTCATTGCTTCCCCCTTTAACCCTTCTCTTTCCTCGTGCGATCATAGTTTACCTTTCATTATCCTCGCCATTTCCTCTTCCCTCTTTTCCATCGTCTTCCCTTACGAATTCTTGTCTTGCACCATCTTCACTAAGTCTATTTCCGGTGCTCTTCTTTTCTGGCGTCTTCCCTTTCGTATTCTGTCTTTTCCACCTACACCAAGTCCTCGCCCCTCACCCTCTTCTTCCTCTTCCGTCCCTTCTTCGGTTACTCTCTTGCTTCCTTCCTTTCTTCCTTTCTCGTCCCTCATTCCTCCTCATTTCTATCTTTTCCCTATCCACGTCACTACAATGATATAGTTGAAACTAACAACTGAGATCCCGGAGACTACCTAACCTAACCTAACCTAATCTAACCTAATCTAGATACAGCTAAGCGTGGAAGTCCTCACTGAACCAGAGCTCTCAGGTGGGGTGGGGAGAATGGCGTGTGAGGCGGGATCAGCTGTAGCATATTGTGATCGCGGGAGACACTGGAGGTGCATAATAAAGAGGCATATGAGGGGCCTGCGGAAGCCGTCTCTGTCTTTCTCTCTCTCCGGGGGAAAAAAAGGGTATTAGTAACAAAAGGTGAGATTATTATACTGGTTCCTTTGCTTAATACCGAAATGGGTCGAGAGAATGCCAGAGGGTCCCTGAGGGGGAAGTGGAGGCGGGTGGCGGAGTGCGAGAATTACACTCATAAAGATGTTAAGCAGCCAGCCACGTCCTTCGTTCCTCACAGGCAGTCCTCCTCCTCCTCCTCCACCCCTCTCCCTCTTAAGCCACCGCCGCCGCAGCCGCCTGTGGTAGTGGTGGCGGCGGTGCTTGATCGTGGTCGCGGCAATAACAGTATCCGGTGTGTTCACAGGATTTTGCACTGGCAGGGGGGGAAAAAATAGAAGTAAGCCTTTGTTGTCCCCGCGTAACCCTCACGGCTCCCTTCCGCGGACTCCAAGTCACATATCACCTCCCCGGCTCTCCTCCGCCACCTCCCCTTCACACCTCGTTTCGCTTCCTCACTGCGGCTGTGTTACCTACACTTTTGTTTTGTATCCCTTTGATCTGGACTCCTTCTCCGCCCCGAGCCTCACGCAGTTCGTTTTCTCCAGCTAGCTCTTTCTCTCGTCTCGTTTTCTGTCTCCTCCCCCTCCCCCAGCACCTCATTTTCACTTTCAAGGCTCGTTTTCTCTCCTCCACAGCCAGTTCCTTCTCTCCTAAAGCTAGTTCAGTCCTAGCTGGCGCCGCTATCACCGCCCCCACACCCGCTGTCTCCTTCCAACGGCGGGCGGTGCGCGTGTCCTTGGCTGTTTACAGAGTGCTTCGGGCGGAGGCCTGCCGGGGTACGCGAGTCTGGGATTATCTCGCTGTTTATTCCGACTATAAAGAAAAGTCTGAGGAAAACGAAGTCGACTGAAGAAAAAGGATAAAACTGTACGAAGGAGGAGGAAAAAAAAGGAAGGTTTCTTAGCACAACACAGCCTCGAGAAAAGTACAAGAACAACACGTGCGGAGAATTTTCCCAAGCGTTACGTAGAGCAAGATAGAGCACCGCCGAGGAGGAGGAGGAGGAGGAGGAGGAGGAGGAGGAGGAGGAGGAGGAGGAGGAGGAGAGCGAGGGGGGAAGGGAGGAGGAATGATGAAGGAGGGGGGAGGGAGGGGAGGTCGTTATATTCTGATGCCTCGAGAGTTACATACTAGGAGAAGCACTTCGTAACTCTGCACCGGCGCGCGGGACAAATGCCTGGAAGACTGACGCTCCCAGCTACTCGATGACCTGGAAGCGGCGGCACCTGAAGAAGCACCTGGACGCCTTACCTGTTGCCTGCAGGGTGTGTGTTGGGAGGAGCGTTGCCCGGAGCGTTTACTTCCACCATTATACATGCAGCTTCATCTTACCCTCAACTCTCTCTCTCTCTCTCTCTCTCTCTCTCTCTCTCTCTCTCTCTCTCTCTCTCTCTCTCTCTCTCTCTCTCTCTCTCTCTCTCTCTCTCTCTCTCTCTCTCTCTCTCTCTCTCACACACACACACACACACACACATACACACCTAGTAGTAGTAGTAGTAGTAGTAGTAGTGGATCATAATAATTATCACAGCATCGGTCCATTGTTCTTTGCTACACAAAGGCAAACAACCTTTATCCGCGGCAGGAAAGGTATTATAAGCGGTGAGCACCTTCGGGATATCCCACCGCCTCCATCTCGAGCGTCTTAAATGACCAGAAGAAAAATTTCATAAACCTTCATGAAATATAATCAGGAGACTAATTAGGGGCAAGTCTCGGGCCCTTCTGCGGGCATTCATTAACTCCAAGGGAGGTTCCCAACATCAAATAATTATTAAAGACGAAAAAGCATATTACTGAATAAAATGCGTAGTGTATCCCTTGTTTCTCCTGTCTCGCTGAGGAGGTCAAAGGGCGGCGGTCACTGTGGTGCGTGTGGGAGGGAGGATCACAGAACACTCTGCACATGTATTAGAACATTTCCTCATCACAACACTCCCGCACTTCATCACTGCATCATAAAGACACTCCAGCATTCCACATTGCATCAGACACAACAGTCTTGCACATCACCACTTACTGCTTCTTACTCAACACTCCTACACCCCATCACTACGTCATATACACACTCCTACACCACGTCATTGCCTCATACAGCGACTCTCACACAAAACTACCACAAAACAATCTTAGAGCTAATAATCCAACCTTAACTATCAATACAACCACCAATACAAGACATCTTTCATATATCAAAGCGGTTTCATGGATGGAAAATCTTATAACGTCAACTCGTGCACTTATCCTCCAGTTCTGTCAGGGGTACAATTACAACACGCATTGACCGTCGTCCTGGAGTAGAATTCCCACCATTTCATTCCACGTGCCTCCTGTCGGGTCGCCGCCTCACCTTTGTATTGTAGTACACAGTTATGTTCAATAAGAAAAGTATGCCCTCTTCTGTCCCGTGTATTTTATTGGATGGGCCATATGGAGGATGAGATACGTAACCTTAACCACCCCCCTCTCTCTCTCCCTCTCCCTCTCCCTCTCCCTCTCTCTCTCTCTCTCTCTCTCTCTCTCTCTCTCTGCGGTGAAGCACTGCCGCATTTTGTTGTTGCCGCCGCGAGTCAGCTGGTCATCACTTCACAACGAGCGGCGTTCATCCTATCTCCTCTCCTCCATCAGGGTCGCTACTTCCTTCCACACTTGACCTCTTCCTGTCCTCCTTCTTCCACCGCCAGCGCTTCCGTCACCGTGGCAGCAACAAGTCTGCTCCACTTCCCTCTCAAAACTTCCTCCTTTCTCCACCTCCTGCCTGTGACTTTATCGCGCCCTTAACTGCCACCTCCATCACCGCTCACCTCCCAGCCTCTTCTGGTCTTTCTCTCCACACCTTCAGGCTTCCTCAACACCTCCAGTTTTCCTCCACACTTCTAGCCTTTCCTCACCGGACTTTTCCTCCACAATCAGGTTTCCCTCCAGAGCTCTTGCCTTCACCCACAGGCATCGTGCTCTTCTACATCGCTATTTTTTTCTTCTGCACGCCTCCGGTTTTCTTTCCCACCTGTCCTTCTTTCCTCTCACGTCTTTACAGTCAGTTTTCACCATTAATTCCACGCCCTAACCCCTTAATGCACCGGACCTCCTCCCTCGGGCCACATCGCCGTCGGAGGAGTGGCCGTAAGCACCGCCCTCGCGTTATCTTGGGAGTCTTCTCGCTCAGTGTCCCTCGTCACTCTCGCAACGATGGGTCCTGGTGAAGCGTGCCCACTCACCGCTCCTAATAACCTCACAGGATCCTTTTCTTTTTTTTGGGATCGTGAGAAGAGAGAAGGAAATACATTATGTACAGTGTGTGTGTGTGTGTGTGTGTGTGTGTGTGTGTGTGTGTGTGTGTGTGTGTGTGTGTCTGTGTGTGTGTAAATATGTATATATATAAGAAAAAGAAGTCATTAAAAACTCTCCCGCCTTATTTTGGGTGGGTCAATGTGCAGGTTGTTCGTGAGGTGTCAGTTCAGATCTGATGGTCTTGAACTTATATTGGGTCTTGCCGGAAGATCCTCTAAGAAGCAGCGGCCGAACACCGCTTCGTTGAAATACACGAGATAGTTCTGGCTGGGATGAAAAACTTGGAACGCAATGGGATCTGTCGATTGTAAAGACTTTCTCCGAGTTCCACAGTGGCTGGAGTTCAAAGCGAACGGAGAAGAGGAGAAAGAGCAAGTAAAGCTGGCACACGTTGAAAAATAGAAAGAGTTAAATTTAATCAATGTGGTGTGCAGGACAGTGGGGTATTTCTTATATGTACCCTAGAACCCATAAAATTAAAACTGCAAGAAACAATGGCAAGTCAGTGGTACAAAGAAAGAAAAATAAGACCATGAAGAAAACGTCATCACAAAACTTTCTCTCCTTTGAACCGTGATTAAAGAAACAGTTCCAACAGATGCCGGAAACGAGTCCTTTACCACCACCACCACCACCGCCGCCGCCACCACCACGCCAGGACACGAGAAGCAAGCCACTGCCTGCACACAAACGAACACCAGCATTCCAAACGCCGACAGGTCATGTATTGCCAAGTCCACTTCATATTTACTGATCACTTGTATGGGAAACGAAGCTCCTCAACAAGGGACTACTTTATTTTCTCGTCTGTATAACTTGTGTCAGGCGCGCACCCACATGAGGCGGTGCAGCATTCCATAAGGTTTCCGAATAGTAGTGTTACAGAGGCCACTGCTAACAAGGACCGACTGCTAAAACAATGTCTCACCCGTTAATTTAGTCCTCACCCAACGCGTCCTCCCTGCCGCCTCAGTGGTGCTTAAGCAATTGGGAGTCACTCAGGTATGCCAATTAGAGTGTCAAGGGCCGGCTCTCCGCCTCTGCCAAGCCTGCCGCTGCTCACTGCACATTACATTTCTTACAGTTGCATGAACGCTCTTGAAGTGAGGAGCGAGTTACTGACACTATTCTCCGTTTTCCTGACATTACTGGTCATTATCGCTGTTCAGTAGGGATGCTCTTCTGGATGGAGGAAAACAAAGAAACCTCCAGACAGCCTCAAGCCTCATAGATGTGTGTGTGGGGGGGACCAATCATTAGTGACATGTGATTCATCAATGCACTGGAAGCTTTGTCAATGATACAGTTGCTGAATTTATTTCAGAACTCTTTAGATCAAAGATGCAAAACCAATATGAGGGAGAATATTGGTCCCATTCCGGTAAAGGGTCCAGCGTGCCACACGTCCCGACGCCCAGAAAACCATATATGTCATCACCGCCCCACAGCCTCCCACAGGTTCACTTTGGCCCAACATTCCCGTGCGACAACAGGCAATAATTACAACAGCTAAACGATCTCATACGTAAAGTAAAGTGACTGCTTTGATGCTGCAGCAGCCAACTGGAGGTGACACACTAGATAAAACGACACCAGAATACTAATGGACTGAAGTGTACAGACGAAGTGGAGAAAAGAGTGAATGCAAAGTATTTATGCCACTGTAAAGGTTCAATCATCGCTGCTGATACTCGTGTATCTCATGAATAACATCTTGTTTTTTTTTTCAATGTCAAACCTAAATCCTGAAACAAATTAATGGTACTTAAATTAATTTCGAGAGGCCCAATTAATCTGAAAGCATAAAATTTCCGCTCCGAGGATGACATGCGCAGCGCCTCACCACCGCAGACCCCGCTGTGTCACGCCACTCACTCCACAGACCAGACACTGCCTTGCTACTCCGCAGATCTCGCCACACAAGCCACACCACGCCGAAGCATGCACCACGCACCATCTCTTGCCTTATGCTAGTCCTTAATGATGATGATGATGATAATCGTGATAAAGTCAAGATGATAATAATAATAATAATTATAATAATAACAATAATAATAATAATAATAATAATAATAATAATAATAATAATAATAATAATAATAATAATAAGGATAAGAATAAGAAGAAGAAGAAGAAGAAGAAAAAGAAGAAGAATGATAATAATGATAATAATAATAATAATGATAATAATAATAATAATAATAATAATAATAATAATAATAATAATAATAATAATAATAATAACAACAACAACAATGATAATAATAATAATAATAGTAATAATAATAATAATAATAATAATAATAATAATAATAATAATAATAATAATAATAATAATAATAATAATAATCACAATAATATGAATATGAATATCAATATTACTATTAACATAATCATTATAACTTCAATCAATATAATTCATTATCATCATCATCATCATAATTATCATCAAAATGAAGAGCAAAAACAGCTTCAGCAATCCCTTCACGTGTTGGACAGACGCGACCCCAGCACAGGTGCGGCGGCGTCCCCGCCACCTGTGTCCACAAGAATGGTTCCCGCCACATCCTCACCACCACCCACACCGCTGCTGCTGAACAGCTTACCTGTGCGCGGCCAAAATTTACTCGGCGTCAACCTTGACTCCCTGCCGCTGCCGTTGTCTCTTGCCTGCCGTGGCCATGGCAGGGCAAGGCAGGGCAAGGCAAGCCAGGACTATCCCTTGGTGACAAACAAATGCATGACAAACAATATGAAAGTTTGCCCCCTGTGAGAATCGAACTCACGACCCCTGGTTTACAAGACCAGTGCTCTGCCCCTGAGCTAAGGAGGCTGTACCATAGCAAGGCAAGGCAAGCCAGGACTATCCCTTGGTGACAAACAAATGCATGACAAACAATATGAAAGTTTGCCCCCTGTGAGAATCGAACTCACGACCCCTGGTTTACAAGACCAGTGCTCTGCCCCTGAGCTAAGGAGGCTGTACCATAGCAAGGCAAGGCAAGCCAGGACTATCCCTTGGTGACAAACAAATGCATGACAAACAATATGAAAGTTTGCCCCCTGTGAGAATCGAACTCACGACCCCTGGTTTACAAGACCAGTGCTCTGCCCCTGAGCTAAGGAGGCTGTACCATAGCAAGGCAAGGCAAGCCAGGACTATCCCTTGGTGACAAACAAATGCATGACAAACAATATGAAAGTTTGCCCCCTGTGAGAATCGAACTCACGACCCCTGGTTTACAAGACCAGTGCTCTGCCCCTGAGCTAAGGAGGCTGTACCTGTCCCTCAACACGCGCGCTACAAATCTCGCTGATCACACCTCAAAACGCTGTGACAAATCCCACTGCTAGTTTCCATCATCTAATAGCGGGTCTCGTCTTTAATGTCGAGGATAAAATTAAGCTTATGAAAGACGTGACCCAAATACGTGGTGATGACGACACTCATACACACACATTCACTCGTTCATTCATTCTCTCTCTCTCTCTCTCTCTCTCTCTCTCTCTC
>CM035196.1:13711615-13724942 GCA_020233015.1 Callinectes sapidus | reverse complement strand
GAGAGAGAGAGAGAGAGAGAGAGAGAGAGAGAGAGAGTCACTAAGACATCTTGTAGCTTCAGTCATATCGCATTCTTCTTTGGACTCAGAATCTGTTGTCTATTTTTGTGAGAGAGCCACGTCACCATAATCATCCTTTTTCCTTTCTTTTCTTTCTTTCGTTTCCATTAAGAGCATTAACATTAAAAAAAGACAAAAGCTGTGAACTCATAAAGCATAGCAGGAATTTGTAAAGCGGTTTGTTTGTCTAAGAATATTAGGCAATTGCTTTCACTGGAATTAGTTGGTACTTCTACATTATGTATTTCACTACTGACATCTAAATTCTAGCACGCATTGTCGTAGTACATCGCCTTCAGTAATAAATATGCCATCATTATTAACCAGCAGTGTGTGTGTCTTTCAGGAACGCAACACCCTTAACATGATTAAGAGACGAGCTTCTATACTTCAATGTTTCAGACTAATACGTTCGAGTAATACTTCAAAGAGTATATCATTACTCAGTCCTTGAAAACAAAGTTGCTCCTGATGAAGCCAATTTCTTATACACTTAACGACTGTGAAAATATCGCCAGTAGAATAGAGTAGAGCCTTTATTGCGCAATAACGCTTCGGGGAATGGTACTCTTCATCTTCACACAATAAAAGAAACACTGAAAGAAACGATGAAATACAAGTCTTAACTCCTTGGCTGCGGGAGACGTGCGAGGCTCACATCTGCAACCAACCCTGTATGATGGATCAACGCAATGAAACTATTAATTTTGTTGTCCATGATAAGTTCCACCTTTCTTCTTTAAGTAAAATGTACGTTACAATACTGACTGGTTCAGTGGAGACACAAGATAGCAGTAAGCTGTGAGGCGCTTATGTTAAGATCATTATAACGATACAATATAAAGGTGACAGTATTTGATTTCTTTTTTTTCCTTCTTTCTTTTTAATGGAAATATAGTAACGTAATGTTTTCTTGGATGGTAAACGCGTCACACTACGTGTTAATCAACAACATTCATATTCAGTCTCCATGGTGACTGAAGCTGGAGCTACTTTCTTCAAGAAAGTGGCGTATTTTCGTCTTCGTCAATTAAACTAGTTAATTCATACGTAATTCAAATCAACTTTGTCTCTCCTGGAAAGCGAAGTCCGGAGACTTCCAGATGCGAACAAGGTGGAGAGTCAGACAATTAGCCATGTCAGAAATTCCAAGGAAGGCCAGTCACTGCAAGCTCCTTTATCTCTACCTTGACAAACCTTAAAGACTCGCAAAGATTCTTAACGTTCCGTTGTTATACAATAATGAGTCGTTCTTCGTGACGACATTTCTCTTGTGAGCATTTGCTAACGTTCATCTTTGGCTTCAAAAACACATAATTTACCATCTTAAGTGAGGAATTGATCACCTGACGAATCACTCACAGATTTGACTGACAGATCGTGAGACGCAGCCTTGGCCAAAATCACAATGACAACAAAGGTTTCACACTCCCACCGACCGGTACAGATGCTGCATCTAATTCAGTAATTCTCAACGCCTTAGCTTCGCTTCAAAACACAGTATTGGAATGCACAGGAGCCGTGTTCCTAATCGAATAACTGCTTTTATATGTCGAGTAGTAATCACATTCTTCGCATATTCTAAAGAATAATTCTAAATTTACGATAAAAAGTTATTCCTTGCAACGTGCACAGAAATTGTTCGCAAGCGAGGTCTGGAGTCAGACTCGGTTACAAACTACCAGAAGAAAACGACTATGTTTATTTCTATTCCCTAATGTTCCACTGTCTTCTTAGTATTATGTGCACAGAGGTCGGGAGTGTTGCGGAGGTTACAATGCATTCACTGCTCCTACAAACAGCAGTGTGCTTGGCGGTGTACGTATAGCGTGTGACAGCCAGGCGTGCCCACTTCCCACACCAGTGACGCTACACTGAGTAATTGACGGCATGGCAGAGCACCAAAGAATTACAGCAGTGTCCATGATGACGATAACAGTTTACACAATATAAGTAATAATCGTGGTACTAATATTTTGCAGTCTGCCATCCACACTAAGCGCTACACACTGCATCTGCACGTTGCTGTCAGTGACTTTTAAAGCGTCAAACCAAGAACATGAATTTGCGATATTGGCTTCAGTCAGTGAATCATATTACCCGATAAATTTTGTGTGGATTACGGGATGCATAATTAGTATATACGTCATTACGACCAGAGACGCAATAAATGTTCCGAAATTCGACTGTACCTGACCTTTGCATAGACAATTAACATGCAACATTTCTTCAGGTTTCATAGCATTTACTCGAATCAAGGTGACACCTCAGTCACCTCCAGTGTCACCTCGCGAGCTCCCATGAAAGATGCAGACCCTCCAAGGTAGTCTGATGAAAACTCAATATCAGGGACAACAAACTATTACTACCTTTGAAGGTGTTTCCTCGCCATCACCTTTATGTTGTCTTGAGAACCTCCTCCGTGTTTCCCATTCCCTTACAATAAAACGTGTCTGTTATTAACAACGAAATTCTTTAACGCTGTATTGTATAGTTTCATACTTTCAGTTTGTTGAGGCAGCTGAAATGGCCTCACAAATACCACAGCTTGTGATGTCTCCCCATCCTCCTCCTTCTCCTTCTCCTCTTCCATCGCTTTAAGCAATCCCAAGTTATTGTTCATTTATTTTACCTCGGCACAACTTGAACTTTAGCATAGTGATTTGCCGCGCTATACCAAGTTGTTCTTCAACGAAAAGTATTCATGAAATATTCATATTCGCTACTAACAACCTTTCATCATATTCGTATACGTAGGAATTTGAAGTATTCGTATCCTTATTCGAATATAAAACTCCATCCCTGCTCCCGCAAACTTCAGGCATGCCGACACGTTCCACGTTGCAAATGTATACATGTGCGGTGGGTGGCTCAACGTGCGTCACCGTCACGGAATACAACTTTCTGGCACGTTAGACAACAAAGAAAACATCTGCCCTAACAAGGAGACAGCAAATCCACACCATCAACCTTTGTTTTGTATTTGTCCACATTACTCCCTTTGAGCAATCATTATTATTATCATCATAATTGAACACACTAATGGACTATAGCAACAAAGATGTTATCAATTGATTCTGATAGCTCAGATCAAATATTCTGGCGAAGGTAGCTCTGTAACTGGTAATCCAAGCGTCCATTCACTGATGAAATGATCTTTTATTTATGGATTCAAATTAATTTCCTTGAATATTGTACGACTTTTATTTCATTACTATCTCTATTATTATGGAGTCCGAGAATAAGAGAACAAAAATACAACAAAAGAAATCCCAAGTAATGAGCCGCTCTAAGAATGATGAGAATAGAACACTCTCAAAAATCTATGAAATTAGTTTACCCATTGACTTGAACATTTTTTTCTATAACGTTCAGGCCGCGGGAAGGAAAAACACACAGAAAAGGGTGTTGTTCTATAGTATAACCGTAAAAGGGAAGAAAAAACATTAAGAAGCACGGAGTAGGGGTGATAGTTCTGAAATATTTACTTTTACAGTAGTATGTTTAAGACTTACAGCTTATCTTACATTGTCATCTTCAAAATGTGATCAAGCCAGCCACTACGAACTTGGAGAAATGTAGAAGTGAACCACAGTACAGCGCCACCTCAGACAGTGTGCTTAGTTACTGTTACCGGTTACCACATTGACTAATTCCTCACCACCGCATCCCCAAGCCGCTCTCTTCATCTTGTTACACATGCACGAGTATTTGATTCCTATGAAGATCGTTTAATTTCTACTCGTATCTGATTATTACCTTTTTAACAACTGCCTCACAATCCTGGCTTCGTGTTTTAATGATTTTTCAAATGGTCAATACACTCATCATACATCCATCCACCCAGACGTGAAACTGTGAATTCTAAAACAGTATGGAAAAAGTATAATATTCGTTGTCCTTTTTCATTTTATAGTCAATGGCAACGTAGAATATATTGTTTAATTTGATTATGAAACCACGATAGCCTCCTCCTCCTCCTCCTCCTCCTATCCCACAATATTGGTAGCGCGGCTTGTAAGGCACACATTTTTTCCTGCTATTATAAAATTGTTTTTAGATTTTATCAATGCAGAGAGAGAGAGAGAGAGAGAGAGAGAGAGAGAGAGAGAGAGAGAGAGAGAGAGAGAGAGAGAGAGAGAGAGAGAGAGAGAGAGAGTAAAAAAAAGTGTGCAGGAAGCAAAGTAAACTGGAGATAGGAAAGGTTTACGAGCAAGACGAAAGTTTAATGAAAGTTAGAGAAGGGATAAAACTAAAACTTGAGAAAAAAATAACCCAATCTCCCACACACACACACACACACATACACACACACACACACACACACACACATACACACACACACACACACACACAGCAAATTATACCAAAAGGGAGAAAGAGAGAGAAAGAGAGAGAGAGACAGAGAGAGAGAGAAAAAAAAAACCTGCTCCTTTGCACCGTTATTAAAGAACAACAAGAGAGGAGAAAGTTCCCCTTGCGTCGCTCTTGTCATTACCCACGTGACTTGAGGCGAGGGGAGAGGAAGATGGCGGCGGGAAGATGGTGGTGGTGAGAAGATCCACGTTACAACTGCAGCGAAGGAGAGTAGCGGAAAAGTAATGACGGGAGAAGATGGTAGGAGTGTTGAAGAAGAAAGGATAAGGGGGGGGAGGGGTAGGTCAGTGCTGGGAGATGTCTGGGGTGGTGTAGAGGAAGGGAGGGTGGGGTGAGTTCATTGCTGGGAGGATGTCGAGGGTTTAGCAGCTGGAGGGCAGGATGGTGATGAAGAGGTCGCATAGCACTGGCTTCACGACCACGGCGGGAGGACTGTGCTAAAGGACTTATGTACAACAATGAGACAGAACTACTCCTTTCACAACTTTCACTAAAACTGGAGCTAGGAATAACAACGATGACAACAACCACAACACAAACAATAACATGATAGTCAAATAAGTTTCCCAAATGACATCAATCACAACACGCAGTCACATACAACAACCACAACATAACAATAATAACATGATAGTTACATAAGTTTCCCATCACAACATCAATCACAACACGGTGTCACATACAACACGGAACCACAAGCAGCACTCGTTGATCGCCTCTGTGACAGCCGGCAACGACCAGGATAACTGTTACAACGGCAAGTGCACCTGACTACAAGTGTCGTTCAGAAGCAACTGGTGCGGCAACGATTATCACACGCCAGCCATCGCCTGAAGCCACGTCTGCCTCCATCTCGGCTCGCCATTACTGACGTCGAATTCGCTCGTTCCAAAGGTGCTATCACTTACATCGCGCAACACACACCTTCACCTTCCTATTCTGAAATGCATTGTTCTCTCATCACCACAATTTTTAAAAAGCCGCACATATCATTAACTGGCTTTTCATTAGTGTTTTAAAATATAAATGATGCAGCGTCCTTGACAAACAACTATTATAAACACAAAAACATTAAAAAATTCTACAATTCGAAGTGAAAGTGGTTTATAATAGTGATCAAACAGCAACATGGTAACGAATGGCCACAGTGCAGCGGTGCCGCCACATCCTTTCAAGGGAGACAAAGGGACAGCCCAGCTCGCCACACCAGCGCAGCGCCTCCACAGATTTCAAAACTCCCACGTGATTACATGACTCATTTTGCCCCAAACTGGCCTCCACGCGGGAGTCGATCGCTGCTCACGAAAAATCCCCAATAAAAATCGTCCCCAAAAAACAATTCCGCCAACCGTTCACGGGTTCCAATCGCGGGGGAAGGGGGGGGGGCGGAGGTGGGCCACAGTGACCGGAGCCCCCAGTGCTACCGTCACTCTCCGAGACAACATAGAGAGCAACACTGAAATGGCTACGGGAACCAGAGGACGCCAACCCTCGCTCGGATGGGAACACCCCACAACTATAACATTCTCGCGTCGCCGGCTCACTCACGACAAGGTTTTTTTTCCCCATTAATTGCCGAATACGGTGACACTGTACCATGGAGAGCCAGTTATGATGGTGGTGGTGGTATGATGATGATGATGATGATGATGATGATGATGATGATGATGCAGTGTGTGTGTGTGTGTGTGTGTGTGTGTGTGTGTGTGTGTGTGTGTGTGTGTGTGTGTGTGTGTGTGTGTGTGTGTGTGTGTTTGTTCTTGTGCTTGTTCTTGTGCTTGTTCTTGTGCACGTATGTGTGTGCGTGAGAGTGCGTGGGTGAGTGTTGTTTTCCTCATTACAACTCGGGTTCAGGCAAGGTTGGTGGAGGCGTATTTACTTCCTTATTGAAAGCACGGCTTGTCAAACAGCATAATGAGTCGTTCAACTTATGAGGAAAAAGGCAGCCATTGGTCGGCAAAGGGCAAACGCTAATTATGAGAGAAACCTGAGGCACCAAGAGTAATTAGATTCAATTCTGCTAAGGCAATTAGCAGCCCCAGCAGTAAGGCTTCCAGATTGACCTGCTGGGAAGACGACGGCCACCACCACCACTACCACCACCACCACCACCACCACCACGACAAAGAGAAGGAAGAGAAAAGCCTTAAAAAATTAACCCTCTAAAAAAAAAATCAAATACACCTTTTCAGAATATGTGAGGTGGGCAAGAAATTAATAAAAAAATACGAGTAGGAAGCAAATAAAGGGTTTCCACAGAGGAGGTTCGCGCCTTTCACCATTCCAGCCTCCAGACACCACTCTAACCCAAGAAACAACAGTAATAACAACATCTACTAACTAACTAACCTCCCCCTGTCATGTAAGCCGAGCCACTCCTAAGAACCACATAATGACTACTGAAAAGATAAGAAAATAATAATAACAAATGAATAAATAAAATACAAGGCAAAGAGTCACACGTGTTGGGTTTTGATGCCTCTGTGTTATACTGTGTTCCAACAACTATGGCACACTATTGCAAGACATGAGTGGCGGCAGGTGTCAACAGCTGTGTGTGTGTGTGTGTGTGTGTGTGTGTGTGTGTGTGTGTGTGTGTGTGTGTGTGTGTGTGTGTGTGTGTGCGTGTGTGTTGGCAGCTTCTGGCATGTTAGTTCTTGTGTACATTTCTAGGAACAATAAGTCTGAATGCCTACGTAATCTTCTTTCTACATAGCACTTTTGTCTGTCTCTCACTGTTTTTGTTAATCTGCTAATTTGTTAATCTCTCTCTCTCTCTCTCTCTCTCTCTCTCTCTCTCTCTCTCTCTCTCTCTCTCTCTCTCTCTCTCTCTCTCTCTCTCTCTGCCTACGTTACTGTTTCTACGAGCCTGTACCAATTTGTGTTTGACTTATGTCCTATAAAATATTCTCTCTTTTTTTTCATATCCGTCTGCATGTTTATATATTTTTTCGTCCAGCCATCTGACTGTGATTGCGTACCTGGCTGTGTGGGTGACCGTGTGTCTGCCTTCCTGCCTGCATGTCCCGCCTGTTGGGACTTCTTTTTTTACCCACAATCGAGGTTTCCGAGAACAAAGGTTTCCGTGAATTTTATTTTATATGAAGGATTCCAGCGGGACCCTGCCCGTCTGTGTTGTGCGGGAAAAAAAATACAGTGAATTTTATTTCATACTTCGTATTTACGGAAAGTGTTATTGCCTGGGGACGCAGAATGTTTTGAGGAGAATTTTTTTTCCCCCGTCTTTTTCCGTCATCTGTAGCACGAGATGCAGGCAGCAGGTGAAGTCGTCTTAGGATGTCACCTGCGCGACGAGAGTAGTAAGATATTTTCGAGGGGGACACACACACACACACACACACACACACACACACACACACACACACACACACACACACACACACACACACACACACACCATTAAAAAAGAAAATGGTAAAACTCTAAAAAAATTTAATCATCGTTGAGGATAACCAATGATGACGAAAATTCCGCGCGTTAGTTGTCCCACAAGCCACAGGTGATGCGGTGAGGCCGGCTGCTGCAGTGACGTGGGCAATAAAGCACGGGAGCCTAAAGGGTGCGCTGCATACGTTGTTATAAATGCATCTGTCCCCCTCATGTGGCAAGCTCACCACAGCCAGGGATGAGTAAGGATCAGTCTGGTGATGAGGGGCCCTAACATCACCATCCTGAACACCACCACAACCACCACCACCACCACAACTCTGCCTTCCAATGCACGATCATCTCAGTGGAAAGATCTTCGCCCATTTCCGACACCACAGCAGCGCCACGGCAAAGCTACGGCAGCAATACAAGCGCCTCCTGCATTGCTGTGCGTCGCGAAGCATTATACACGCGTGGACTAAGAATCAGTGAAGCCAAACACATCGCGGACAGTTATCGCGATTACCTGGTGCGCTCAAAGAGGAGTTTAATATGCAGGTGCTGTGTCACGGTCGGGTAAGGCAGCACCACCAGTCGCCGCCGCAGATACGGAGCCCCAACCTCATTACCGCCTCCCTATCACACCAGCGGTACATCACGGGCGGGGCACTACAATGGTATCTAAGGCAGCTTATAAGTCAGTGTATTGTGGAGAGGTCAGAGCCGCGGGACAGGGCCACCTCGACCTGGCCCGCACCCAACACCTACCTCGTTCTCGCTGTGACAAAGAGTTCCGCCATCCTTCCCATGTGCTTAACACTCTTCCCTGCCGCCCCTCCTGTCGTTTTCCCCTCCCTCTCTCTCTCTCTCCCATCACCCCTCCACTCCCCTACACACTCCCCATGCCCACTAGCAAGACCCATGGCTGTGAGGGAGGAAAGCTCAGCTACAGACCGAGGGAATGAAGGGGAAAGAACATTGAACTACAAAAGGAGTGTTGGGGTAAAATTGCTCTCTCTCTCTCTCTCTCTCTCTCTCTCTCTCTCTCTCTCTCTCTCTCTCTCTCTCTCTCTCTCTCTCTCTCTCTCTCTCTCAGACAGCAGGTAAACCATTGTTCGTTATTATAAGCGGCGTCCAGGAAACGTCTGTCCCTCAAGATTAAGAACGTTGGAGTGTAAGGAAGGCAGGTCTTCCTCACACGGGCCAGCCGATCACAAAAAGCACTTATTACCTACACCTGGCGCATCTGTGTAGCTTCGCGCCGCAACAAGATTACCTGGAGGTGTGTCACTGGAAAAAATACAATATGTTACGATGGTGCAATATCACTCCACATTCCTTCTAACATGGCGGAGAGGTAAATATTATGAGTGAAGTGAAGGAAAAGCCTGCAGCAGAGCGAGCAACAAAGGGAAGGACGAAGTGATGGACGGGGACAAAGAGGGACGGAAGAGAGGAGGGTCCGAGGAAGGCCGGGAGTTGGTCAAATCTTGGTGAACTATACAGCCTGCGACACACACACACACACACACACACACACACACACACACACACACACACACACACACGTACACCATACCCCAGCACCCACGACAACACAGGCCAACAGGAGGACGCATTGCCAATATGCAAGTCTTTTCTTAGGACGGACATACTTGTGAAAACTTGTGACAAGCTGAAACTCGCTCGCTGTGTCATAATATAAACATGATGTAGCCCTTGATGCTTTTCACAAGTTCTTGCCCGTCGCACAACTTGCCAGTCTAAGGTAACGGTGCACCTCACGTATTTACACAGCCAGATAAAATGAAGGCAAGCAGGCGGCAATCTCCTGACCGCCTGACACAAACCCCTCCACGCGTCCCTAAAACTGGCCACAGATTTTCTTCCTCCAAAGGAACACTCCACCAAGTGAAGAGACACCACCGCCATCCCCTTGAAGAGAACCAAACTTGCTTCTGGCACAACAACCAGACTCGAAAAGGAAAAGTGGAAAGATAAATATTCTCTCCATAGCAAAATACACAACCTTCCCCGGAGCCTCCAACAGCACGGCCCCGCCTCCTCCACTCCCTCGCACCCCACCACAAAGGTAGTCGAGAAAATAAACAAACCGGTTATAGGGTCTCAGTCTGGCTATTAGTTTTATTTGCTGAGGAAGAAAAATCTACACAGAATAATTGAAACTCTGAGAGGCTGGGAGCGATGACAGTATAGTTTGGTTGTTGTATCTTTTCCCCATGGAGACACAAGGCAGTTCTTTGATACATGTTCCTTTGTAGTGAAGAATATTTTCATATAATCACGTAGTAATTCTTGGTGCGATGCATCAGAGATATCAGCAGCTGGAACTTTCATAAACTTGATAACATACACATTTTGCCTCGATAAACAATCTTTTCGTAAACTTTGGCTGTGTTGGGCTCGGTCTCCCGCGCCTGGCTGGTCCCTCTCCCTCAGAGAAACCAATATTCTAGCCACTACAGGCGCCTCTTACAGTCCGACGCTGGCTGCCTCCACTAGCCCTTCTCCACCCCTTACTCTACAAGGCTTGCTCTCTCCCTCCCTCCCTCCCTCCCTCTTCTCTTGGAACTGTTTGGCTCACCTGTTGTCTCTCCCGCTCCCTTGCTGCAGTGCCTCTTCCTGCTTGGCCGAGTAAATTATACAGTATTGAAATAAGTTTCATGTAAACTTTGCACAATTTAACTTTGAGGCAAACTTGGGGACGCTGCTCAATATACTAGGCGCCCTTCGTGGAGTCACCCTTCCTCCGCCGCCTTATGCTTCCACTCTGCATCGCCCTTTACTCCCTGTCACCCCTTCCCCATAACGCTCACAGGCATCGCTCACGTTCCTTGGGCCCCTTCTCCATCCTGCTCCTGACGTTCAGCCTGCAGGGAATGGCACTGCCTCCTAACAGCCACTACCACCATGAAGGCCAGAGCGAGGGTAGGGACTATATCTATTAACATCGCTTGCTGCTCGATGGTTGAGGCCTAATAATTCCTAATGATGGAGATTTCATGTATAGTTGACGTAATGCTGGAGCCACACGAGCAGGTCTACATCTGTTGAAGTTATTTAGTGAAACGAAGTTGGTAGTTCTCTTAATACTACACGTACAATACAATTTCAAACATAAATACTTCTTTCAAAATACACCACTAAAGTTTCGTGAATCCTGACAAAAGTGCAAATAAGAGGCACGTTAAACGAAGCATTTACTAAGCTGTACACTTTTCTTTCATCTGTGGAATCGTGGAACCAAAGAAACGTTTTATAAAGAGTGCCTTTTGGAATGTTCTCGCGCCAGCAAAGCACCATTACCGTCCTCACCGCCACTCTGTGCCACGCTGCCCACCCGCCTTCACACTCAACCACAACAACACGCCACTACTCAGCTTCAGTTACTCAATCACAATGGCAACACTGGTCGGTAAAGGAGTCAATAAAACACTGGGAGAAAATAACCAGTACAGCCTACAGAGAACCAATGCTGTAGTCAAGATGCTGCGACGTTGCCCTATCTCTCGCTCCAAGAATCACAGAACGAGTAATCAGCACAAACGCAACATGGGGAGTGTTTCCATAACCACAACCACCACCACCACCACCACCACTGCTACCACCACCACCGCTACCACCAATAACAGCAGAAACAACAGGAGCAGCAGGACCAGTCGCGGCAGCACATCTTGACAAGCTCGGTGGTGTCCTAATAACATTCGTGAGCTGTTCCATTATACTCCTCTAATTTCATGATACTCGCGGCTCACGCTCACTAACATCCTAACCCACATAACCGCATATAAATTATTCCGTGCCGGAACGCCTAAATACACACCGCCACCAACTTGAAATGCATTACTTAAACCTCCACACATATCCTGTAACACCAAAGAAAAAGAAAAATTTAAATACTCATTAAGAATTCAGCACACATGGTCGTGTCTCGGGTCCGGTGTTCGATGCTATTTGTCTCTTCTGCAACACCATTGTTTACCTGCTGCTGCCTTCCTCCCCCTCCTCACCCCCCATCCCCCCCTCCTGTTCCTTCACATTCTTTCCTAGCCTTTATCCCCTCAAGGTTTTGAACCTGACTCACATAATGAGCCGGCCTCCCTCCTTCCCTCCCTCCCAGTCCTCCTTCCCTTTAGCTGGGCCTGGATGGAAGTGGTCCCCTAGGGGTGGGGGCGGGGCGGCCTATGGCTGGGCTGGTGGGGAGGAGGAGGAAGGCGCAGCCCTGCACGCTCAGTACCCGCTGCAGGAACATTCTATGACTACTTCAGTATCAGTATCGGTTTTGGAGTGAATCACTTTCCAACAACTCTCCTTTAAATCCTGCCGCGTGCATAGCGAAGGACAGTATTCCGATACAGAAATAGCATGATCCACTGGGTAAATTCATGCTTCGACGTTTGTATTTACATATCATTTAGGTTTTTCCTCGTAATAATAAATGAGCACACGAAAGAAGGCCCGCTCAGTGGCAAGACTCTGCTCCACTCAGCAGAGGAAGCAGAATCCCAGCAGACAGGGGCAGGAAGGGGAACAATTACTCGCCCCACAGCCGCGATGCAAACACAATGTGGAATATAAATCGGCTTCTCCAGAGTGATACACGGGAGACGCTCTCAAGCAGATGGCGGTGCACGTGTCGGCAGGTGGATGTGATCGTCTCAGTGGCGGGAAAAGAAGAGCGGGAGAAGAAAAGAGGGCTGGGGAGGGGGGGGGAGGCACCCGATGCATCGCTCAGCCGCCAGACTGTGCGGGATCGGCACAACACCACGATTGAAGAGCACCGCCCTCAAGCTCAAATAGGCTCTTGTGCTCCTCCCGCCCGCGTGACACCTTCCACTACGCCCTCACACAATTGCGTAATGCCGCCAGTGTTTTGGGGCAGGTGGCCTGAGATACTTTACGATAAGATATCACCTGGTACGCAGTTTTCAGTGATGACTGTTGTGTATGTAGCGAATAAAGCGGGAAAACACGATTCTCCTTTGGTTTTGACACAGCTATACACACACCACGAGCTATTCAAGGTGGCAATCGTGCGCCTTATTCTTGGTATCTGGAGTGACGATGAATGGCTGGATATAAGTCTACACAAACGTGTTTACATACAGGTAAAGGTAACCGAGGGCCGCCGCACGTGAAGGAGGGGAGAAAGGAGAGCAGAACCGCTGTGCAATTCCCTCGCCAGCCCTACGGAATAACACAACACTTGACAATGGCTCACTGACGCTCCACCTTCGTATTTACTTCTATTGTTGCTTTATGATACCTTTTC
This sequence comes from Callinectes sapidus, assembly GCA_020233015.1. Classification (NCBI taxonomy): domain Eukaryota; kingdom Metazoa; phylum Arthropoda; class Malacostraca; order Decapoda; family Portunidae; genus Callinectes; species Callinectes sapidus. The sequence continues at coordinate 13,711,822 of CM035196.1, read as the reverse complement.
CCCACTAGTGTGTGTGTGTGTGTGTGTGTGTGTGTGTGTGTGTGTGTGTGTGTGTGTGTGTGTGTGTGTGTGTGTGTGTGTGTGTGTGTGTGTGTGTGTGTGTGTGAGTGCGTGTGTGTGCGTCCACGAGCACCACGGAACACACACACCTCTGATGCTACGTGCGCTCGTGTTGGGAAATATACGTACAATTACCGGATCACACGT
>CM035196.1:13704115-13709115 GCA_020233015.1 Callinectes sapidus | reverse complement strand
ATCGTCACCGTCACCAAAGGGCCTATTAAGATAAGACTTGGCCGGGCACAGCGCCTCGGCTCAGGGAGGAACAATGGCCGCGGGACAGTGTGGGGAATGAGGGTGGCGGGGCTTCCCTTACCGCGCTGCCCGTCCCTCTCCGCCTTCCTGGAGCTGATGAGCATTTCATACGCACTATTACAACTGTAAGGACGTATTTTCTTAATTTATGTTTCCTTACATCAATACGATACCAATTCCAGGAGAAATTCAGTCCCGACGCCAGTTAACGGCGTTTCATAAATTATGGAGGCGGCGGCGCTGCTTTGTTTGGTGCCACATTTCACTGCCGCCCCCGACAAGCCAGTTACTCTGGGAAACACAGAAAGGCCAATGCCACTCGCCTCTATCACTTACGGAATAACAAAAAATACTCCTATAAAATACAGGATAAATAGTGGCAGTTAGGTATCATATATTTGTGCTTAAAGTGTCATTATAAAAACCATATTTATGCGTGTCATTACAGCGGGACAGTGAGGCATGGGTGCTTTCAGACTCAGTGTTTTTATATCGCTCGTCGTTACTTATGTATCACAACAATTTTCACCTGAATAAATCACTGAAATAAATGACAGGCGATGAAACCTTTAAAGAGAAAAACTCGAAACGTACGAGTACATGTTTAAACAGTCTGCCGCCTGTCAACCTTCTTCAGAACCTGAAGAAACACAAACTCTCGTAGATGGAGGCTTGATGCCTTGGTGGCAGTGCCCTGGGTGGCGAGGTGCGTCAGGAGGCGGGGCAGGGCGGCGCGGGGCGACTGATGGGTATCACTGGTGGCCGCGACACACTCGCTGGCCAGATTAAAGCTGTCTGTTGCCGCCACCACGTCGCTCACACACCACCAACAAAAAATACTGATGCTATCCTGTATATGAAGCTCTAGCCTTCCTCAGCCGTATGGAAGGAACCAGCCTGGGGCTTATCTTTTGTTCCCTTCTTTCCTCCCTGCCTCTCTCCCGCTTCCTTGTCAGCATTCTCTTTCCTTTCCTCTTCTCCGCCTTCTTTCTTCCTCAAAGCCCACTGCCGCGACACCCCCACTTGCCTCACGGGGAAATCACACCACCTGTCCTCCGCCTCTCCAGTACAGGAGAAAAGTGGGCAACATGTGGGCGGGACGCACAGTTCTTTTTCTCTTTTTTTTCTGCTAGCATCAGGTTCATTACCCTGCACAGACCCTAAGTTGAAGGCGAGGGTAGAGGCTACTAGCAGGCGGGCGTGCGGCTCCCCCTCGCTGCCTTGTGAACGGTCGGGCGGTTGAAGTTGAACAGGCGGTGCTCCAAAGGACTATTTTGGGAGAAGGGGAGAGGGAAGGTCCCAGATGGATGGATGCAGGGGATGTGTGGGGCGGCCAGTGAGTGGATGGATTGCGGCGACGGGAGGTCTGTTTGTGTGACAGTGTTGCTGTGCTTTCTCAGCGAGACTGAGGCTTGGTGACCCGTGCAACCCGCGGACATCGGGAGGCAAAATGGTGATTACATCATGAAATTTAGATCTTGATTGCCCTTTACGTATCGTATGCATTCCAGCGTTCCTCACTGTGATTAGTGTTTGCCTAAGTTGACCTTGTGTCTATCCTTACGTGTCCCTTCTGTTCCTCACCTGTTGCGTGCTGACCTCAGCAACACAACCTGCCCTCCCCTCTTGTTCCCCTCCTGCGGCAGGAAGTTCGGTAGTGGCTCCCTTCAAACGCTAAACACCACTTCTCTTCACATCCTTGAATTATTTACAAAAAAAAAAAGAAAAAAAAAGACAAGAACTGAAATCACTTACGAGACAAAGTACGAGTTGGAACCAAAACATCAGGACAGAGTGAGACAAAATCTGACCACATCTTCCTTCACAGTCCAGCCAGAAGAAGGGTTCTTCTGTCCTGTACAGGCGTCAGCATAAAACAGTCAGCCACGGGAAGGCCTTTGGGCCACCGCTTCACCATCCTCCTGTTTTCCCCTCTGCCACAATTGATGGTCTTAATGGCACAGCGTCATCAAAGTTACACGAACAAACAAACACAATGAATCAAAACTTACTCGAACACGACACAACAAAACCATCACCGTAAGCACCCGGGCGCTGCTGACTGTGACCTCCTTTTCTTTGCCCTCCCTCATTTTTCCCCTCGCGCCCCTCCCCGTCCCTCCACAGGTACCGCCGTCGTCGCCTTCCCACCTCCCCGCATCTTCCCTGGTGTCAGACTCCACTACGTCGCCAGTCTATCACCAGCGGACGCCATAAAACTTCGCGCGAGTTATCTCTGTGAGCGCTGGAGACGTGGATAAAAGTCCCTCTGAACGACCCTCCCTGCAGGTCCCGGGAAGCGGACATCGATGCTCTACAGCCTTACGGAAGCAGGCCGTTGTGAGTGGGGAGGGACTGATTCACTTGGGCCAAAGGAGAAAAACGCAGGGGAAGGAGAACAAGGCAATGCATGCAGAAAGAAATACAGCACGCGGAAATATGAACACCAAAAGGAAAGGAGAGGAGAGAGAGAGAGAGAGAAAGAAAAAAAAAGGGAGATGAAAGAAGAGGGAAGAAACGAAAATGCAGAGAGTTGCTGCTAAGGAAGGGAAGACAAGACAGAAGGGAGAAGAGGGGGAAAAAGAAAGAAATGGGTATGAGGTACATTTCTACACTGACAGCAAAGGAGGGAGGATAAGAAGAAAAAAATGTCAGACAAATAAAACAAGAAAGGTATAATCTAGAATAAAAACTACATACAAAGGAAGACGAGATGAAAGAAGAAAAAATATGAACACCTCAGGGAAAAGATGACGAGGAGTGTGTGTGTGTGTGTGTGTGTGTGTGTGTGTGTGTGTGTGTGTGTGTGTGTGTAAGGAGAGGTCGCAATACGAACATACATGAAACTGATGCTGGCGAAATAAGATTAACACATTATCTGCGTCTTCGTCCACACGTGTACCAACAGCTATTTTGAAGAGGAAGAGACAAGTAACAAGCAAAGTAACAACTGAGGAAGAAGGAGGAGGTGAAGAGGAGGGAGAAATGAGGATAATGGTGAGAAAGGGGAGCGAAGGGAAGAGATAGGCTGTAGCATGGGACAGGTGCGCGACAAGAAGGGGTGGAGGGGGCGTGTGGAGGGGTGAGGGGTGGGGGGGACTCTGGCTGTCAGGTTCCCTCCACTACGCAGATTGGAATGTCGTCTTCAAAGCTCACATGATAGTCTTGCGGCAGCTACTTTATAGGCTGTTTTCCACCTTCTGAACACCGGGCCAGGGCGTCCTAGTTGGTGGGCGAAGTGGTGGCCTGGCTGGTGGTGGAGGAGGAGCTGGTGGGTGAAATAACATACGTGCAAAAGGCAGCCATCCCACTTACGTACGAATCCAAAAGATTAAATGTTAGAATAAAAACGGAGTGGTAAAAAGAGCAAAAGTAGAAACCATGATAAGATAACGGAACGTGCTCTCTCGCTCTCTCGCTCTCTCGCTCTCTCTCTCTCTCTCTCTCTCTCTCTCTCTCTCTCTCTCACACACACACACACACACATTGCCGTCAGAGTGAGCAGGACAAGGAATATAAAAATATATCTGGACGCCGAGTGATATCGAAGTAAATCTGTTTTGCATTTTTGAGATTCTGGGACACAAAACTTTGACAATATCTGGAGTCGAGCGGCAGAATCCAGGCTCAAAGTCGCCGTGGGAAAAAAAAAGGGGGGGGGGGAGGGAGAAAAAAGCAAAAGGAAAAAAAAAAATGTTAGAAAGAAAATCAAATAAACGGATTTTAAAGTATGTAACTCTTAATTAGAAACATGTAAACTTTTATAACACGCAAACTTTTATACTGTCAGGGGAAAAAATCACCTGAACCAGTTGGGCAGGAGAGCAAACTGGCGGCTTGGGGGTAGTGGTGTGTGTGTGTGTGTGTGTGTGTGTGTGTGTGTGTGTGTGTGTGTGTGTGTGTGTGTGTGTGTGTGTGTGTGTGCGTGTGCGTGTGTCAGTCCGCTGCCTCGCCTGGATTTCCCGCGACAGATGTTGTGTTCATCAAGGTTGTGCCATTTACTCGGGTAATGAGCGCTGCAGGCTTACTGGTCATCGTCCATCACGAGTGGGTGTTTCAGAGGCAAAGATGAGAGGGAAGCACGGATGGCGAACAGGTGATCAGCGGCTCAACATCAAAGGCGACATGATTTTCGAAGATATGCTATTTATGAGGCCACCTTCCTTCTCGATGATATCTTACCTCCCTTTCATTTCCTAATGCTACTCTACTGATTACTTTTATTTGGAGCTAAATTTAGTCCCTCCCTGCCTTGAAGCGATCCCACATCCGTCACATTACTCTGAATACACCTTAGCGATAACAGGAATATTTAAGTTTATGTGACGACGCTTTCCAGTGACGCACTTAGTCTGGCACCAATGACCACAAGTGTACCTCAGCTTGGGACGACCTAGAATGGCTGCTTCTTAACTTGAGATGTATTAGGTGCTTCAATACAGATGCATGGCTGTAGAGGGCAAAGTTTACCTTCCAGTGAATACATATATATACATCAAACTAAACAGAAGATAGAGTCAGCATTAACCAGGATGCAAATCACTATCAGACCTTTGATTCAGACCCTGGAGATGTTCAATGTATTAGAAGAACTACATACTTGGGAGATACCCATATAAAACATATAGTCTATGTTACACTTCTCATATAAAAAAAAGAAGGAATAATTTGAAACCATGGATGCAAAACGTATTCATGTGTGGAGTATTCTGTGGCTAACCTAACCCTAACAGTATTGCTTTAATTAATCTCAAACTATGTTATGAATGAACTATATTCGTATCTTGGACCAATATATTAGTGTCGGCCTGTAACAAATCATATTAAAGCTTTCTCCAATACAATACAATAATGAGAGAGAGAGAGAGAGAGAGAGAGAGAGAGAGAGAGAGAGAGAGAGAGAGAGAGAGAGAGAGAGAGAGAGAGAGAGAGAGAGAGAG
>CM035196.1:13687745-13699478 GCA_020233015.1 Callinectes sapidus | reverse complement strand
ACACACACACACACACACACACACACACACACAGGCACGTCCCTTGATAATCTTTTAGTATATTTCCTTTACACATGCAGGTGGTGTGTGTGTGTGTGTGTGTGTGTGTGTGTGTGTGTGTGTGTGTGTGTGTGTGTGTGTGTGTGTGTGTGTGTAGATTTATTGCACACCCAAAACTTTTAATTCCAAAATCCACTTCCAGTGAAAACTACTTTCGTGACGCGCCAGACTTTGGTAGCGGCGAGTAATACGAATCCTCTCCTCCCGGGCAGGCCAGTCAGCAGTGTGTTCCAGGCTGCCGCGCCCTTTGAGGCCTTGCTACACACCACGTCCACAACGCGCTTCGTCACGGCAATGGTTATTGTTGTTGTCTTCCCCACCACTCCGCTTAAACTGTTCTTTCTCCCCGTTTATATAGTTCTTGTGCGGAAATTTCGGTTTGAGAGAGATGACATGTGGCAGTTTCTTTCATCAACGGTTTCCTGGCGTGACGGCCGTCGCTCAGAAACATCCCAGCCGCAACCACGGCCAGAATGTTGAGCTCTAAATGATTTACCAGAATTGGCGGGTGTGTACATGGCCCGCAATGACGTGCGGCTCTGGGGACCAACGCTAGCAGTTCATTCAGCCTAGAAAATGAACGCCATTCAGTAAAAAACTACGTACTGAGGGAAAAAGGCTCTCTTAAAACATTTTTTATTTCCGTATCAGTATCAAAAGTATAAGAAATGTCACTTTGAGTCCATTAATACGACACAGCTCTGGAACACGCAGGAAAATGTTACCCTTGTGGCTGCTGAATCTCGTGAGACGATAATTGGAATAATTCAATTCATTTTACTTATTTTTCTTTTGCACTGTACATCACGACACATACCTTGCCTCAGTGAGCGACTCAGACAAAGCCTTAGCGACTACTCATTATGAAATCACGGAACATAACGCATCACAACTGTCTGGAAATGTGAAGGGAATAACAAAAACGGTTATAATAATGGTGAAAATTAATATAAATCACAAGAAGTAGTAGTAGTAGTAGTAGTGCTAGTAGTAGTAGTAGTAGTAATAGTAGTAAAATAGTGGAACAGCAGTAATAGCAGCAGTAGCACTAAGACCACCACCACCACCTCCACCATCACTACCACCATCACCACCAACAGCACCATCACCAGCACCAGCAGAAGCAGAAGCAGCAGCAGCAGCAGCAGCAGCAGCAGCAGTAGTCGTAACAGCAGTTGTGAACAGGACAGGTGCACTAAATAAACACGAAAGTCTACGTACATTTTTTTCAGCAATTTGCGAACGCGTCGCTTCACCATGAGGGTGATGAGTGGTGATGACCAGAGAGAGAGAGAGAGAGAGAGAGAGAGAGAGAGAGAGAGAGAGAGAGAGAGAGAGAGTAATGGAAGAAGGTGATGAGAGTAGCGGGGGATAGACTAAGTTGAGGTGATAGAAGTGATGGTTATTAATGGGTGATGGGAAGTAATGGGTGTTGATGGTGGGATGGTATTCGTGACTGGTGATGAGAACGATGGCAGGTGGCTGGTGGTGATGGTGATGGTGGTGAGGGGTGGAGAGTAATGATGCAGGTGATGGGATGACTAAGAATAACTGGGATGGTGATGAGTGGTGATGGGTGGTGATGGGTGATGATGGATGGGAGGTGGCGCTCAGGGGCACTGAGGGAAGAATGGTGGTGGTGATGATGGTGGTGATTAAAAGTGCCAGGTGGTGAGTGGGTGAAGAGTTATGAACGGGGTTGGTAATGAGAGGGTGATGGCTGATGTTAATTATTACAAACAATCATAACCAGGACGATTGGATGGATTGAAACACGTCTTATTTAGTGTAGAGGTAATGGAGGTTGTTGTTACAGATCAGAGCAGACACACAAACTCTCACGCACACGCACACGCACACATACCCCCAAAAATATTTCATTCTGATATACATTAGTAGCAGCATTCTAATTTGCATTACTACTACTACTAATACTAATACTACTGCTACTACTACCAACACCATAATATTTTCTCTCCCGTCACTATATGGTACTATCCAGCTTCCTCTGCTAGTCTTGTTTGTACCATCACATCAGGATCATGGAGATTGCCAGGCGCCTCATCACGACGTCCCTCCCTTCTCTCACTCACTCTCCCTCCCTCTCCCATGCCTGGATATTGCCTCCACCGCCTTCCTCAAGTTCCTTTCACTCTCTCTCTCTGTGCTTCCATCGGCTGCCAATAATTTGTCTCCAGCGAAAGGTTAATTTTTTTCGCCCTGCTCTCTTTCCCCACTTGCTTCATGTGTTTCATTAGTGTTCGCCCCTCTAGGTCTTCCATCAAATCAAGGGTATAATGTACATCCATAGCGCGCCAGTCCCCAAGCCGCGTCCCTCTCGCTGCCTCTCATCAGTCTCCCCGTTAGCAATGAGTGGCGCAATCACCTCAACTTTTTGCAACACACTAATAATTTGTTCAGTTCCGTAATCCCCCGTGATCAGCCTCATTACCCAGAGGCAGGCAAGGGAATTCTCAGTCTTTATATATCCTGAACGCATAATTTACGAGTCATTCTGGCAGCAAAGTTTCTGACAAATACCATAAAACTTCACGTATTTGGGTAAAAGGATCACGGCCAAGAACGATATTTTCAGACTAATGGGACGCTGACCGTAAAAAGAGACACGATCACGGAAAAGTGAACCCATTCATGTAATTCAAAACGGCAATCATTTGCAGACGAGAAAAATCACGCAAGTCATTATGAAACTGAACTTTTTTTCTTGTTTGAATTAGTAACCAACACTCCCTCGCCGAGCCAGCACACACCTGGCCGATAATTGGGCATCAGCCTCTCCATATTAGCAGGAATTTATGATTATGATCCTACTGACAAACATGGGAGGGACTTGCTGCTCCCCTCCTCATTTCCACGACCTTTGGTGTAGTCAGCGCACTGCCGGGCTCGCTGGCACGTTGCTGAAGAGTGCACCGCAGACATCCGTCCTCCCATGCAAATGGCTCCACCACTGCCGCCACCACCACCACCACCACCACTATCGTGTCTCCTTGGCTGCAATGTTTTGTGGTCTGTTTTATGAAGCGGGCAATACTGCCAATATTTGTGGTCTGCTTGATATAGAGAAGGCGACATAAGACAACACTGGTGTTCTGTCAGTAAGACACCGAGTCAATGTCATTCACTCCACTGACTCATCTAGCAATCAACTCCATTCACGAAGATTACCGCTGATTTAAGTGGCTTCAAGGCTGTCTCTCTCTCTCTCTCTCTCTCTCTCTCTCTCTCTCTCTCTCTCTCTCTCTCTCTCTCTCTCTCTCTCTCTCTCTATCCCTGACACCGGTGACGTGAGAGGTGACTCAGGAAGATCAGCTTCCAATGTATGTTCCTCCACTGGAGAGTGTGGCCATGCCTCATTGAAGCCTGGCTGTCCCTGAGAAGCGCCAGGTGACGCTCGGCACGTCATACTCCCGCCACCTTCAGTCTCCACCAGAATACTGAACTAAGGTAATACTTTAAGTAATAAAATCTTTATTCGAGAAAAACTCGTCACTTTTGACAGATACTGAGAAGTTTGGTGGAAGGTGCGCTCTCAAGTGCTCACGATGGATCCCAGTGTGCCTTATGCGTCAGGGAACCCAAAGTTATATTTTATTGCGGCAGCCGAAGCCGCAACTCTCTCCACCTCGCCACTCCTGCCGTGCGTTTTTCTATTCCTGGCAATTCCTCATTCCAACAGTCTCAGCTCGCTAAGTTGTATGCATGTTTTATATTTCCTTCTCTTTTTTTGTCCAAACTTTTCGTTCCCTTCCTTTACTCAGCCATTTTCTCCCTCCCACAATCCTCTTCCCCCCAATCTTTCACTCCCAGAATCCTTCATCGCCAGAGTCTCCCTTCTGCAACTTGTAAACTTTAATCTCCCCACCGAAAAGTTCCTCTTATCAAGCTTTCCCCCTCGCGATCTTCTCTCTTGAGTTTTCCCTCAGCTAACATCCTTCAATCTCAGCTTTATCCCTTTGGCAGTCCCAAGTAATTTCTCTCCAACAAACGGACGCAATTCAGGATTTTCTTCGGACAACACGTAAGTCTTTGTCTTCCTCGCTCTCCTCTCTGTAAAACATGGAAGTGTCACTTTACCCTCGTGTGTCATTTTCATCTTCACCAAGATAGCCATGATGGTTATTCTGAATACTCCTCGCCTTTCTATTCATCCACGGGGGCGCTCTCTTCTCTCTCTCTCTCTCTCTCTCTCTCTCTCTCTCTCTCTCTCTCTCTCTCTCTCTCTCTCTCTCTCTCTCTCTCTCTCTCTCCTGGTAAAAACGTCCAATTATTTTCTATAGCGGTGAATTCATACAAGTTCTGTGCGGAGGAAGAAAACGCTAATTGGTGAGCGTTACAGCCACTAACGTCTTTGTTTTTATTTCAGTTTTAATAACGCACTCCGTTTTGTTCTCTGGCGGCAATTTAGAATGTCATTTTCTTTGTTATCTTTTCATATATTCCTTTAATAATACCGCAAATTCGCTCCTAGCCTCTCTCTCTCTCTCTCTCTCTCTCTCTCTCTCTCTCTCTCTCTCTCTCTCTCTCTCTCTCTCTCTCTCTCTCTCTCTCTCGCTGGCTGCCTTCCTTCTCCCCCTCCTCTCATATCTCACACTGTCCTCCACGCCCCACCACTCTCCCACCAAAACCTCCTCCTTCTCCCAGTCTCTTCCTTTCCCCTATTTTCCTAAACGTTCCAATCTCCTTTACTCCTCCCGCTCTTCCCAATCCCCTCCTTGTCGCTCCCCTCTCTCCCCCTCACCTGTCCCTCCACCCCTTCCACTTCCGCCACCCCCGACCTCCCTCAGCCCAGGTCCTCCATTACTCACCTCCAGTTTACCAAAGCCCTCAATCATTAAGCCATAACTGGAGGGGTAAGCCTGGCACGGGGCGGGACAGTGTGTGTGGGGAAGGGGGGAGGGGGGGGTGTCCCGGCGGGGCTGTTACCCAGGAGCATCTAACTTAAGCCCTCTACCATCATCTCAGGCGCCCCCCGATCACGCTCAACACCAATTTTTCTCTTAATCCTCCATGAACCATAAGTTTTCGTCCCCAGACACGCCCAACACCAGATGTTCAAGGGAAGGAGAAGGAGGTGAAGGTAATGGGGTTCCTGGAGGAGGAGGAGGAGGAGGAGGAGGAGGAGGAGGAGGAGGACGAGGACGAGGACGGCGGCGGCGAAGAAGAAGAAGAAGAAGAAGAAGAAGAAGAAGAAGAAGAAGAAGAAGAAGAAGAAGAGAAGGCGGAGGAGAGGGAATGCTAAAGGAAAAGCAAAGATGGGAAAAGGTGGAGGACAAAGATGTGAAAGAGAGGGAAGGGAGAGGAAGGTGGCAGACACGGGAAGGGAAATAAAAGGGGAGGGAAGCCTGAATTAATAACGCGTGGTGGTGGTGGTGGTGGTGGTGGTGGACAGTGTCTGGTGGAGGGAGGCGCATCACTATTACTTCCACCACTCACCAGACGGATCCACTGCCGCCGCTAAGCCCATTGTCACCGAAGCTTTCCTCCGCCACCCCGTAATTCACAGAGCAAACACTAATTTCGAGTAAGGTTTTTAATGGTGGAATGGTAAGAGGGCTGGACATCGTTACAGAGGTCCAGCTCCCTGAACACATCACACGCTGTCTGGACACTGAATTGAGGCTCCTTCACCTCCCCTTATGCAACCAAGAGGGTGGCAGCAAAACACATGCGGGTAGAGGTGAACGTACACACCAGGAGCACTGACGCCTCGGCGGGCTGTCATGCGTGCCTCTTCACTGCTTCCTTGGTTCTCAGGAGCAGGATAAGCGTGTGTTTCCTGAACCTTGCTTATTAGGAACGCCTACCACTGAATGATGACCCGTGACGATTTTCTCCTTTCACATAATAAACTGTGAATAACAATGTGTCGTGTCGTCTGGCAATGGGTATTTACACGTCACAAATTGTAATTACTGGTGGAGTGAGGTACCCATGCACTCAAGACAGCCGGTGGATAATGCGAGAATGTCTAACTTGGGATTTCAAGGAGCAAGGCACGCATACTCTTGTTGCAGTGGAGTGCTGCTTCGCTCTGCTCACCAAATTGGAAAACTTCTCTTCTCTGAACAGCTGCTCCTTCAAAGAACTGACCAAAGGTACCAGAAAATAAATTGTCACACACTAACGAAAGGTTCCACAGAGAATAACAATCTCACCAACTGACTAAAGGAGTGAGGGTCTTCTAGTACAGAAAGGACTCACTTTCAAAGAATTATGTATTCACACTTCCCTAAGACACTTTCACCGCCATGCACACGTACTTTTAACAATTACCACATGTTTTCGTGATATTCACAAGCACATTTAATAAGTTCCCTAGTTAACCGGAGTCGCACACACGGTAAAACTTTTCTCACCTCCACCACGGTGACCGCCTCCCCACACACACGCCCTTCCAACACCGTAAGAAAAACGCAACGTCTTCCGCATAACATTCCGCTGTGGTTGACAAAGAACTCACATTAATTATCCACACACCGCAGCGGATGGCGGAGCTAACGCGGTGGTGACTGGGTGCACATGGCAAGGAAAATAACACCTCTTCTCCACGTTAGACTCTTCACATGTAGCCAAATGTGAGGAGATAATTCACCTGCTTACTGAAACACACAATAGAAAAATATATTAACCTCAAGACCAGAAGCGAAACACTCTTACGTGTGTAATCAATTAATGTACAGACGTTTATGGGATTGTATGTTGGTAAAGGGAGACGGGAGGTGTAATTACAGTAATCGGCGGTGGCAGGAGAGGGGAATGGGAGTGAAGCTGAAAGACGTTCTTCATCCCCCGAGACACAAGGCACCGCTCCTTCCACGTCTTTGTGTTCCCTGTGGAGGCAACACGTGCGCGGAGGGGGAACGTGACGCGCTTCATCTTAATAAATGGTAAATCAATCGCGTCTTACACTCAAGGTTTTTTTTCGCTGATCCTGGTCTTGTGATGTTCCTTCTTCTATGGCACAGCTAAAGCGGGAGGACATCCTAAACGCTTCTTTCGGAAATACAAATATAACAACTGCTAATACATTAAACTAACTCCGACGATTCCAGAGATTTTGCCATACCTTGCTTTGTTGTCGATACCGCCTTAAATCATCAATCTTGTGTGTGTGTGTGTGTGTGAGTGTGTGTGTGTGTGTGTGTGTGTGTGTGTGTGTGTGTGTGTGTGTGTGTGTGTGTGTGTGTGTGTGTGCACGCGCCGTCTGCTTGTCTGCCAGTCAGTCTGCCTGTCTGTCAGCATGTCCTGCACACACTCAATGCTCCTTCCTTCCCTTCCTCCTTTCCATTTGATTTCTTGGCATTTTTCCCTCTGACTCCTTCCTTCCCCTCCGCCAACTTATCTTTTTCCCTTCGCTTTAAGTCTTCCTATCTTACCAAATTTTATCTATTCTCTCCCGTCTTTCCTGCGAGCGCGCTTCCCTCCTCCTGTATCTTGTGTTATTGTCTTTGCTCATGGTGGCGGAGTGGAGGGCTGGGCGGGAGGGAGGGAGGGAGGGAGGGGCGGCTGTAGGGAGACTGGTTGCCGGCGTTTGCATACTGTGGTCAGGGATAGAGTGAAAAGGGACGGCTTCAATGGTTGATGGTGAGTACGGTAGAGGCGATAGTAATGCAGATGAGAGTGATGTGAAGAAGCGGTGGTGTAAGGACTCCCGCACCATCACACGCTACACAGCAAGAAACAGACCTCACAACGTAAAAAACGAAGAAAACACACACACGCACACACACACACACACACACACACACACACACACACACACACACACACACACACACACACACACTGCAGCACGAGAAAAATCAATGTCATGCACAAATGGACTCATCCTCCTAACAAGAACTCTATATTTTTTTCCCAAAAAACAAAAAAATCACTTGCAAGGAATATATGCGAGGTATCAGCAGGGAGCAGTGGCAGTGGTGGTGGCGCACGGAAGGACTGGCACTCTGACAAAGGCAAGATTGAAATAAATCTCAAACGTGGCAGAACGTGCGATGCTTTGATGTATTTGTCCGAAAGGCAAATGAGTATGGGATGTATGAAATCAAACAAACTACTATATTTGCTCACGGGCACACATGGACACACACACACACACACACACACACACACACACACACACACACACACACACACACACAGACACACACACACACACACACACACACACACACACACACACACACACGGGAAAGATAGAGAAAAATATTAAAATAACCTTGCTCCTGCTAACATTTATGCAAATTTGCTTAAGTAAATATTTCTTCAGGGCCGAGCAAACACTGCAATACGATTCATGCAAATGTAATGAACAACTGGCGCTCCGGTCCCAGAGGAACAAGGTTATTTCGGAAGTTGCACGTGAAATGACGAGCCCAAGAGTCAGCCTTCCCAAGCAGCGTCCCTCTAGCGGCGAGCAGCGGTCCACTACTTGTACTGTACCTTCGTTAAGTGTTCATCACATCACGCATGGCAAACATAAAAACAATCACACAAAAAATAGTTAATTCCTCTCTTCCATATGGTAGCAGCAATACATGGGATCAACGTCATATGCTGCAAGTTTATAATTACGTTTGCACTTCAGTCTTGTGGTTAGCGTAGTTAAAAAAAGTTCTGCAGGTCATGTGTTCACTTACCTCAGTATAAGGATCGTCATGACCCGATCACCGATGAGGCAGTATAGGCGTCAAACTCAAATTCATGGAAGGGGTGGTGAGGGGGAGCTTGGTGGCCCCTCATACTCGAGTGTTTGGCATGGAGCAGCACACTATTCATCGCTCCTTCCTGCCTCGACACCATCTGAAAAAAAAGGAGACACCGTCCGTCATATTGTGTCGAGAACTGAAAAAAGCCGGCATATTTGTGAGCTGGACTGAGCGATAAAATATTGATCGTCCCACCGCACCAGTCAGTGTCTTAAGGGGAGCTGATACAGTGACCCAAAATCTGTGAAGTCTGAGCAGCCATGCGTTCATTGTTAATGGCAATAGTCTCATGGTGTCTCAAGGCAATGGTTTCCCTCCCCAGACGTGCCGTCGGGCCCACCGCGGCTGGCTATGAGCCGACTCCAGTGGTCCCCCGGAGAGGTGCTGAGGGCTAACTGCACTTTTCCTGTGGCGAGGCCACCCTCTGAGCTTCACTGGTACATCAATGGAAAGAAGGTGAGACTACTACTCCATCCACGTCATAGAACGAAACTGTGTGTGTGTGTGTGTGTGTGTGTGTGTGTGTGTGTGTGTGTGTGTGTGTGTGTGTGTGTGTGTGTGTGTGTGTGTGTGTGCGTGCGTGCGTGTGCGTACGCACGCAGACATTCATACATGCAGACACAAATACACCAAATTGTCATCAATTTGGCTCTGCACTACACTGCATTTGTAGGGCAGCCTAATCACTGCATAACTGGATGCTTGACAAGTGCCATCACTGTCCTGCTCCCTTCACTCTACCTCCCTTCCACACGCTCCACCGCTCCATAATAGCATGCAAGTCTCACGCGTCACACCAATCTTCTAGTATGTGGGTTTACAAGACTTTATGTTGGGCCTCCTATAGAGGACGTTCCACTGCAGCCCTTCACTTGGAGGAGACCAAATCGACCCCTGTATGTCTAGTCCTCCCCAACAGCTTGTGTTTCCCCTCCGTCCCTGCCATTCCTCACACGCCTTCCTGCTCTCTAACTGCCTCTCTCACCACTCACAGATCCCCCCCCAAAGCTCCCTGCTCGTCCATCCTGAGAGCAAGAAAGGGGCAAACGATTTCGTCTCCCGCACCTCCCAGCTGACACTGACGCTGCGGTCGAAGCATTTCACCACGGGCGGCCAGGCCACCCTGACCTGCGAGGCCACGGTGCCGGGAGTGTACCGCAGGTGTGTACCTCACCCGCATAAATTACTTATACCTTAAATATAAAAAAAAAATCGTTCACATATGTTACAGCTGCAGGCACTGTTGTATTCACCAACAGTATATATAATATTTTACCTCCCATATGTAAAACGAACGGCTCAGTTATCCAAGAAATTTATTGCTGTTATTAAACGGAAAGTGATTTATATACTTTTTTTTTTTTTACCTAGCTTTCATTGCCACACGTCCATGCCTTGTTGTCAGCTTTTTCCCAAGCCTTCATCAGCAGAAAATCCAAAAACCCCTGAGTTTAGTCACTAACGTTTTCTTATCCACTCTGAGAAAACCCAAGTCTTTCGAAAATACATACTTGGGATGTAAGCTAAATTTAGTAGAATGACTGTATATCATCATAATTTCAGTGTCAAATAACTCTATTTCTTTCTTCGCAGGATGGCAAAGGTATATCTGTCACTCCCTGGGTACAAGACCGCTGCTCCCTCACTCAAGCTCTACGGCACGGGGAGTGCATTGCGAGGAGGGGCGACACTGGTGGCAACGTGCTTGGTGTTGCTGCTATTGTAGGACACCACCACCACCACCACCAACACTGCCCACTGCACCAGTGAGCACTCTTCGCAGCACCATCGGTCATTGTTTAATAGTGGAAAGAACGAAAAACCACCAGGCTCCCCCCAGCATGGTGGCGGTTCACCACACAGCACACAAACAGCCGCCATGCAGCAATGCACCACCGCCCGGCACCAGCCTCACTTCCTGGCAGGATCAGGCTGACTCCTAACAATGTAAGGTCGAGTCGTGCTTGTTAAATTCGCCTCGCGGTTCATCTCACTGCCAGGCTTTCCAAACACTTGCCTTCCATCCAAACACACGAGGGACAGGACGCCGTCACGCACTGGGCAGAAGCTCCCAGAAGGCTTATGCCCAGTTGAAATTTTCCCGTAAGAACAAAGAGCAATTAAGAATCGTCAGATGAAGTAATAATAAGGTCCTGGTGTCGGATGTGGCGCCGTGAGGAGCTTAGCAAACCTGAGTGGCCGCCGGAACACCGACATGGTCCCTGAGGGCTGTACTGTTGACGCCCCATGCTCACACGGGCGTGACAGGACTGTGTCGAAACAATTCTACATGTAAAAATATTAACTTAAGTATATGGCAAAAATGTGTACTTGTTCTGTATATACGTACCATACGAATTGACTTCAGGGTCTTAGGACGTAAGTATGTATGTAATGTATGTATGCATGTAAGTATGTACGAATGTATGGAAGTGTGTATGGGTGCGCGTATGTAAGCGTGTACATGTGTATGCATGTATTCTAGCGGCGTAGTTTGTACTTCTGTACTGGTCAGGATTAATGTACTATATAACTCTAGAAGTGTCACCCTCCTCATCACTTCCTCCGCCATTACATCAAAACCATGTAGAGAAGGAACCACCCACTCAGCACACCGCGACCCTGTACATAGCGAGGACCTGCGCCAGAGCCACGAACTGAACGAAACACTAGTCACACCACACAGAGGTCATAAGAGTGCCAGTTACTTATCAGATATATGCATAGATATTGGATACCAGAGTAGGAACTCGGTGCACTGCATGCCGCCATCTCCCTGCGTGTGGACGACCCGGCTGGCCCACGCAACCACCCTCCCCCTCCCCGTCCCCGCGCCACCCCCACCTACGGCCGCCGTGCAGTGTGCAGTGTTCACGCAGAAGTGTGTTGGCAGTGGTCTAGATAACGAAGTTTTCCTCACATTTCGCCAACATTCGGT
>CM035196.1:13616330-13650302 GCA_020233015.1 Callinectes sapidus | reverse complement strand
TATATATATATATATATATATATATATATATATATATATATATATATATATATATATATATATATATATATATATATATATATATACTGCTCTTGCACAGTAAGTCAGTGATTTTTACCCAGCATTTGTTATTTCTTCCTTTTCCAACATACTATTTAATTTAGAATAAAGTGCATCGTAGACTTGCCTAAGTATAATGTAAGTACAACTTGTCAGCTTAATGGAGGCGAAACTTTCATCATCCAATAACCAGTAAGCAAAGTTCAGTCCGCGCGTACAGAGAAAAGAGTCGGGCGATGGAGGACGAGGGGAGTGCTGGTGTCAGGATTCTTATTGATTCCAGGCGGCAGCAGGAGCCACTCATTGACATAGCACCGGTTGGGAAAATAATGCCTGCGGAGATCTTTTACGTCCTTTGCCCTGCCGCCACACCTCACTACACCTCGCCTCGGCCACACTGGTCCACCTCCCAAATCTATTCGTCCGCTATAAGAACTGCGCCGATGAAGGCACCAGTCACCACTAAGTAGAGACGCGTCCGCCGCCAGGGAGCCACGCCGTACCCGAGGCCAGTACCTCCTCCCCTGGGTGGTGGTGTCAGATGTGCCGCGTGACTGAGGGGGTCAGGAAATGCAACCAAAATGTGCTGACTTGGTTCATGTGTGATATCACAATTCGCTGCCTGGAAATATCGGGTTTAATATTTTGACTTTTTTTTTTTTACCCTCGAATCCTTTCACGCAATGACTAAAGATTTCGCGAGTGTGACGATATGATTTTCTGGATATCCACCGTGTGTGTGTGTGTGTGTGTGTGTGTGTGTGTGTGTGTGTGTGTGTGTGTGTGTGTGTGTGTGTGTGTGCATAGTAGTGACCACTTAGGAACGCGTGGGAGGTTGGTGAGGATGGGAAGTAACTTATGATGACCAGAACGGCGGGGTGTTGGTGTAAGCCCGTCATTACTGCCTGAGGCCCGGGTAAGCCCCCTCATCCCCCGCCGCCACAACCCTAATAGCACCGAAAGAGAGAGAGAGAGAGAGAGAGAGAGAGAGAGAGAGAGAGAGAGAGAGAGAGAGAGAGAGAGAGAGAGAGAGAGAGAGAGAGAGAGAGAGAGAAAGCCCGGTCAGAGTAAGGGAAGCTGGGAGTTTAGTTGGGATTTGGGGCGGAAAACGGCGGGAATTTAAAAATGATGGGGAAAGGGGGAAATTAAAGGTGGTGGACGATGGAGAGCCAAGTGCTTTGAGGGAGAGGAAGGGAGAGGAAGGGAGAGGAAGGCGGGGAGGCGGTAAGATGACGAGGAGAAAAGGAAGGGAAAAAAAGCCTCTCAAGTGATACAGGGACGCCAGCCTGAGACCCTCCTCCGAGTGTATAAAGGATTAGAGGTTCCGAGTACACATTACCCGGGGACAGGAGGAAAAATGACCAGCAGTTTGGATCGAGAGTAAAGGTCAAGGAGGCGGATTAACGCAGCAATACGGAATACGTGCTGAGGGAGAGAGGCGATGGTGGAGGGAGTCGCCGTGGTGAGGCAGAGGCGCTGGCTGGGATGCTTGGTGGTCATAACGGCTTCTCGTATTCCACTCACACAAGGCAAGAGTGCGTGGTGTCTTCGGCAAACTTTTCCTTATAATAGATGTGAAAAAAAGGATAAAGGAAAGAGTTCATAGTTTCTCGTATATAATGTTTGTGTAAATCAGATTATGGTGATGTAAAATGACTCCGTATTACTACTGAAGAGTTCATGATATCCACTCTGCTGCGCTGCTAAGGACAAACAAAACGCATATCACAACGTCCACACCACACCACACCATGTCTTCATTCTTTCCAAATATATAAGACAGTGTGAAGTGCAGCAGCAGCAGCAGCAGCGGCAGCAGTCTTCCCGGCCCCTTGCTAACACCATTACTTTGTTTTCTTTTAAGGAGAAGCTTTATTTTGGCATCACTCCGGCATCTGGCGAGAGACAGAGGCGAGGGAGTGGCGTGTGGCGGGGCTGCCTAACAAGGTCGATGACGCTCCAGGGCGAGGCATCCCAGCAGGTAGTAACTGGCCCACATCTGCATCTCAGAACTCACAGCTCCAGATTTACGACAAAACCCGCATTATTCAAATTTCTTTCGCCTTCTCTCAAAATGTCTGCATCAATCATGACTCTGACGCCATGCAACTCCCCTCCCCGACCACCTTCCCACCCGACCCCGCCATTCCACTCGAGAATCCACGGCCTCACTCACAACCTTGCCTTTTGTTCTTAGGGACGAGGAGGTTCTGAAGCGAGACTTCCTCCCTCGAACGTTGCGCGCCAACACAACATTCAGGACACGTGAAGGTCGAGCCGCCGCTACCTCTGACCTGTGTGTGTGTGTGTGTGTGTGTGTGTGTGTGTGTGTGTGTGTGTGTGTGTGTGTGTGTGTTTTACGAAAAAAAAGAAGCTTTGTTGTACATGTAGCAAGATGATGTAGCCATTTGCCGTTATGCACTGAAAGTCCGAATGCAAATATTAGTTTTACGCTCGTACGTCTGCGATGAAAGTTTGGGAGCAAATAAAAGGAACAAAAAATATGCAAAGGCAGATTATACCAGGAGTATTAACAATGCAATTAAGTCATTTTGACACAGGCTGCGTGCATATTAATACCATAAAGTCATATAAAGATCAAGAAGCCTCATGAAAGAACAGGCAGGATATGATACAGACACGATGTATCACTCACGCCACACAAGACTGGGGTGAGCGGGGGGGAGGGGGTGTCAGGCCAGAAGATAGGAGTGTCCACAGTGAAATTTCTCTGCCACACAGGCTTCCCGTGATCAGTCCTATCAGAACTCTGGCTCCCACTCTGCCAACTAATCGGAACTTGGGAGCCCGACACAAGCTCTCTGTTTACTTTCTCCTCGTTGCTGAGAAATACACCACTTCGAGAGACTTGTGTCTGGCCGAGCGTGACCAAGGCCACGGCAGACAGAATGACCGGGAAAAAACTTCCTAAGCACCTCGAGCACTACTACCTCATTTTCCCCCACAACTTCCTAAAAAACCGCCCCTCCTCCCCTGGCGATAAATAAATACCTTAAGATGAAAGAATCCCTGCACCTGAGGGGCACGGCATTAGTCCTTCACTCCCTCCTTCACAGTGGACGGCGCCTCGGTTCATATTGATCCCTTGAGCAAACACTGCCTTTATAAATATTGTTTTTTACTTAGAAGGTTTGCGCCAGAATAACTAGTCATCACTGAAACATTTTTCCTCTTCCGTCATCGCTGTTTTTAACTCCACGGAAAGCCAGACGCGCATGTCACAAACCGTCCGCGCAAACTTGATCGGCGCACACAACTTCCCTGTGGCCATCGCATCTCAGTACCAATTTAGAAAAGGCCCGAAATTAGAATGAAATAATGAGATCCTGAGCGACTAACTAATGCCATAGCAACTGTCAGTACAGAAACCTGAAAAAGAATCACATCAAGAACAAAAATTTGAACCCCATTCAAATGAGAGAAACACGTGATTCAACCTACCTCTGCCAATGCAGGAGAGGAAGAACATGGATGCAGGAGAAGGTTCGTGGAGACGGTTCATTCCTCATCACGTTGTTGCTCCTCACTAACTCCATTTTCTGTTCTCTCTCTGCCACTTTGTAAGAGGATGGCCACCTCTCTCCCAGACGCCCTGGATGGAAGAAAGATAAAAAAGGGTGTCATCAAGCAAAAAAGGAAAACTGCATGGTCTCCCTCCACACTTTAGCCTCGGCCCACTTCCGCGTTGGTGTCACAGTTTTGTCCTTGATCGAGATACTCCAGCTCATCAAAATAGAGAGGGTGATGAGTAACTCTAAATATGGAGATCTTAATTAACAACATCAGTCGGATATTTCCTGTCAGCCAGTGTCCCGTGTGAGTTGTGTAACGTTATCGACGCAGCCATATGCATAATTACAAATATGCATATAAACACTAAAATCATACGAGACCCCGCATTTTCTACCGTAACTTCCCGTGCAGTGTGTCACAATGAAAACTTCATTTCCAGGCAATGCTAATCTAACAATTCATTTAATTCCATCAAACTGAAATTTGTTCGCGGCACTGCGTGACTCGTAATCCGGAAATATTAGCCAGGGATTAAAAAACATAAAGCTTTAATGGGAGACAAGATCACACAATGTAAAAATCACTGAAATGCGTCCCTGGGTATTGGTCGCCGGCGGAGGTGAGGCAGTATGACCGCCCAACACGGCACACCACCACCCTTGCCCCACTTGCCTTAGGACACTGCTGGCTGGCTTGTGGCTGTTGGCACACTTCACTATGCACTACATAAAATATTAAGTTCCATGTCTATATTTTTCATTCATCACAACAAGAAAGACGCATTACACTTTGCCCTACAGTAGTGAGTCGTGGCCGTACACGGCGAGAACACTGCTGCGTGAGATCAGTATGAAGGGATTTTTTTCGCCTCACTACATACACGCCCTTTCATTGAGAACCATGGAACGTGAGTGAACTATTCCAAACTCTGATGTGTCTGTCCGTGGAGCATATTCCGCCTGTAAGCAAGCTAGAATGTAGTGAATAGATGAATGAATAAATACATACATAAATAAATAAATAAGTAAAAGTCACGGATGAAAATAAATACCAGCCAGATTCCATCCGAAGCTACCAACGTCCCAGCCTTCAGACTAAAAATAATACACAATGATACACAATAATAAACATCGCTATATCTCGAAAAAAAATGTCTTTAAAACCTCACCACGATCATGAACAACACACATTAGTACTTAACTCCTTTCAGTTTTACATTTTTTTTTTTTTATCTCTGGTTTGTTTATACACTACCCTGTTCCAATATGGCCTTCTTATTCAGATTTTAGTCCTATGTTTTGACTTTCACGTTACTTTATCAATAGTTGAGCTTATCTCGCATGTCTGTACCACTCGCTATAATGACGAGATAATGCGTGTCTCAAACGTTACTGGCATTGAATAAAGATCTTGTAGTATACTTACATGTGTGTGTGTGTGTGTGTGTGTGTGTGTGTGTGTGTGTGTGTGTGTGTGTGTGTGTGTGTGTGTGTGTGTGCTGGTTCCCGCACCACCAGCCATTCCAAGTTGGACTTTCACCGTGTTTACCAGTGGCAGGACACGAGGACAGTGATCCAAACATGTTGCCAGAGTATTTCTAGCGGATGGAAATAGTTACTAAAGACAGCCAGCAACATTTCTAGCTACTGAAAACTCTGGAAACAAAGTCAAGTTTGTCTTACACTTCTTCGCCCTCCTCTGTTAAAGTCTGTTGTTCAGCTACAGTACAGTACTACAAGCGCCTTCATTTTCACAGCAAAAATAATCCCCAGTTAAGTTTTACATCCACGGCTAATCGACCACAGCCACGCCACAGCACAGTATTTTTTTAATCTTTTTATTTACAGTAAATAGAAATATAGAATTGCAGTGTGTATATATTTTTGTTTTTGTGGTGAGTAACAAATATCTGCCAACACGGTAAAACTCATTACAGACATCGTTCCATTAGCACGATTGCAAACCTTGTGTCTTCAACGCACGGCACACTTTGCTACCACTGCTTAGAACTTTCTTAATGGCTCTTTCCGAATAGTAAATGGATTGCTCAGGGAGGACGTCGTGAAGAGCCACCCTGACATCCTGGAGATACCACCCCCAAGCCATCATCAGTGCCCTCCTCGTTCCTACCAAGACCCGACCCACGTTGCTCTACCAGGCCCATAATAACGATTTTTTTTCTCCTTCAAATTATACTGATGTAAAAGTTATTAATTCCTCACTTCGTTCAGTCATTCAGTCCCATCAAGAGAGGTAATGTGAGGACCATGAGTGAGTGTTAATGAGTAAAAGAAATACATACTAGTGGGGAACTTACACTAAGCTGTTAGAAAAACCACACAACGCAAAAATTAAACATGTGATACGGCTGAGATCTTAAATGGCGGTGAGGATAATCTTTATATAAAAATAATAAAAATAATGAGCTTTCTATCTCCTATCCTACCACACAGTTTATGTTCCAACTTTTTTACATGAAAACTTTAAACATACTTCATTACTTTCAAGATATAGCTGAAGTATATTATTCATTCCGTTGCGCATTACTATCTTTTTTTTTTTTTTTTTTTTTTTTTTTTTTTTTTGTCTCATCATAACGTTACACTTCTACTTACATTCACTTTCCTCAGAGAATAAGACAGGATAAAAAGTATGTAAGTACTTCTTGCACATCCTACCACCCCGATCATTAAACTCACACTGTCCTCCTTTCGGCAGCTAATTCATACTTTACAACGCCATTCCACCTCTTCTATACGACAAAACATTCACTCCTTTTCCCCATTTAGTATCCCACAGAATACGTTTGATTGCTGTGCCTGCAAATATAAATGTATACTTTTGACTCTGTTTCTTGTGTCCCTCCCCTGTTTAACGTTACTTTAACGTCTATTTCTACTGCACTTTTCTCTTTCCGCCAATATACAACTCGTTCATGGCAAATATAAAGTACTTTCACTCCTTACAGAATTCTAGTTAATTTTCTCATTCCATAGAGTTTTCATTAATTCAATTTGTGAAATGTAGTCATTCATATATCCATCGATCTGCCTCTCTACTTCAAAGCTTAACTTATTCAATCTTTCCCGGAATCATAAGATCACTTTTTTTCATTTTAATCAAGCCTATTTCTCACAGCTGTTCCATTCACAATTAATATTCTTCCCCCTTCGGCTTTCCCTTTATTAGTTTCACTCCAAAAGAAGCTATAGCATTTTCAACGTCTTTTTCTCACTGTTGTTTTTATTCCTTTACCATATCCTCCTCCATCATTCTCTTCAACTTTCTATTCACTCTTCCTTTTCTTTTCTTTCATTCAACTCTACGTCTAGGCTTCTTAAAACTCGGATCCAAAAATTCTTTATCCTCTCTCTCTCTCTCTCTCTCTCTCTCTCTCTCTCTCTCTCTCTCTCTCTCTCTCTCTCTCTCTCTCTCTCTCTCTCTCTCTCTCTCCTGACACTGCTACCCCACCGGCTTCTGTCCCTCTGGCATAACTTCTTTGTTAACACCTGCACACATTTTCCACTCATCTCACTGGCTTCTAATTTGTCCCAGCCTCCAGTCCCTCTACCAACACCACCCTGCCCACACACACACACCCAGGCCCATCCTTACCCTAAATCCCTCTTTCTTTTCATTAAGCTTCTCTTGTCACACTCCAAGGTTCTTACCCATTTCATCATCTTTTAGACTCTACCTGTGCTACTACAATGCCCGCCTCCTCTTCCCCATCTCGTTCCTTTAGTCCAATGACTCCCTACCTGGGGCAAATTATCCCCGGGATAGCGTGACACTTTGGAGGCGGAGGAAGAATACACAGAGGTCCAAAATACAATGAATAAATAAACATTCATTAAAATATGAATCTATAAAAACATGGGAACTTGGGATATCAGTAAAATCATTCAGTAATGAAGTAGAGAAAAAATTATGATCTTAGAAATATCTAATTATTCACCTGTCTTTGTGAAAAAATATCTAAGCAAGAGGAAAACTATCAGTGAATTTGTAGCTTTGTTAATTTCCAAGAGTTAAGGAATTACTAGTGTGATATTTCATCATAGGTAAACTGAAAACATTTTGAAGCTCTGATACGGAAAAATTATTGTCACTATGTATGCCTTCAGGTGTTCATTATCATCATTACTGCATAAAATTTATTGATTTATTAGCAGTAATGAGCATATTTCTTTACATATTTCTTTCATTTCAACCCAACCTATTTATCAAAGACGAAATATAGCTGTCAGATAATCTAAGCCATAATATTCTCCTCATGAATAATAATAGTCAACAAAACAAAAAAAATCATCCATAATTTTGCTTAGAACAGAAGTAGGATAATCAGTAACATATATCTTTTAATAGTTATACTCCATCAATCTTTAAATAACAAAAATTACCTTCAAAATAAATAATAATAAAAAAAATTTAAAAATAAATAAATCACATGTTTTTGAGAGATTTTTCGGTAGATATCGTTGGCAACACTGCGCAAATCATAACACCCGCCATAACAACACCAGAATCTCCCTCCTTAAATTTGGTAATACAAGGTGGTAGTTTGCCATATCTCGGTTCTCCGTACCCCACCAGGTTCCCATGATCACATATTACAGGAGATAAAAGTCGAAAACAATAGGAAATAGGGGTACAAGTCGTTTATTTGTCCTACCCTAGTTTCACAGCCAACCCAAACTCCGTCAGCCCCTAGTTCATTTTCCAACACACATGTGACCACCGGCTATTATTGTCAACCTGCTTACCATACAGTTGTCCTCTTCCTCCCCGTCTGCTTTCCGAACCTTCTATTTATTCCTCCTCTGCTCACTCACTTCAATGCAGCTTCACTCCCTTCTCCTGCTCCATGCCTATCACGCCTTTCTATTGTTGTTAATTCACTATAATATCACTGGTGAAATACTAGTTTCCCACGGCCCACACGTATCACACAACAAGGGTCTACTTTGAGTAAACATACCTTACATTACAGTACAGTCACCAGCCCCCATGACTCACTCACGTCGGCAATAGTCAGTGTTTACATCGGGACTTTGTAGAGATAGAAAGCTACATGGCAAAAGCAAAGCAGGATACCCTTCTCGATTTCAACTTGCACAAATAATCAAGTTGGAAATTTCATAACTAGAAGTGATACAAATTTTTTCTTATAAATCTCACCACAAGACATGTGGCAAGGATGTGAGCAGTCCGAGTTATGGTTCCGAAACATCTATTTGACCCATAAGCAATAGAAAGAGAAAAAGATAACAAGATGATTAACCATAGTATAAATAGTAGAAGCTATTATATTGATGACAGCAGTAACTTGTGCCTCTTATTGGCTACCATAAGCGAATGGTATATATTTTCATATAACATGAGATTTCTTGAAATGCTTAATACAGTGAGTTGGCTCAGTTCAGCTTTGAAGATGCCACCCTTGGTAGGTGGTAGTATTACTAGATACTGTACACAATACAATTGTCCTATAGATTTCTTAATTCAGCACATTATTTCAAGCCCTTGAGCTTTCAGAAAGGCTTCTTTCAACCCTTCAACTCCCGTAAAAAGCCCACATTTGTCTATAGATTATACATGTTGGTGAGAAAATTGTGTTCAGATACAGAACACACCACTCATTACTAAATGGTAATAAAACAGAACATAGGAAGATTGAATATAGTTCTCAACCTGTGTCGAATAGATAAAGACATTTCGGTGCCGTTGCTAAGCTACATACACAACTCCCAGTATCAGCTGCCCGGCGAGTTAGTGTCAGACAACAATGTTACATCGTGTGTAGTTTTCTTCTTAGGAATGGTGCATAAGTTACCCAGTTTCTCAATCCCACACCACGAGAAGATTACAACAGTGGGAGCAGAGTGAGCCAATAATTAGGAGGATAAGCAGTGAACCATCAAGAATCATGCAGGGGGTGTGGATAGTCACTGCCTTGTCCCTCGCTACCTGTCTGGCACAGCGGGCAAGTATTGCGTCTCCCTCACCTGTACTGAATGATGGTGTTCAATTTAATGTTAAGATCAATTGTACAGGAACTTGCAAGAAATGTAAAGTGCATTTACCCAACCTGCCTACCTTCCCTACACGATATTATTTATGGGAGCTTAATCAAATGGGTAGATGTTAGTAAGAGGACTGCAGTCAGGTATGTTCCCAATCCTGTATGTGTTGCTTCTTTCATAGTTAATTTTGTTAGTATTGTTTTCATACAGTGCTTACATCTTCCTACTGTGTTACCATTTTCTCTATTCTAGATGAGTCCTTTTTTTGGTAAATGTATAGTTTAAGCCAACATATTCTATCTTTACCTACAACCCCTCAAAAAAAGTCTAACCTGTGGGGAATCAGTATCAGCCTTAACTAATATCTACAGATCCCCCTCCTCCTCCCCATTCTCCAGGTCCATCTTCTCCACCAGCTACAGCAATTGCTTTAAAAAGTCATCTTTGTTCCTATTTAAAGTTGTGGAGTTCTGATTTTTGCCTCTTGCAGTATCTGCAGAAACTCATTATTCTGTAATATATGAAATCCACATCTCCACTGCTTTCAATTTTTTGGTATATTTTTTCATTGTATCATTATATGAAATAAGACATTACCTACTTCATTTGTTTCAACAGGATCAAGGTATCTCCGAGACCTCAGAGAAAACTCATACCAATAACTGGGCAGTGCTGGTGGACACTTCCCGCTTCTGGTTCAACTATCGTCATGTTGCAAACGTGTTATCCATGTACCGCTCAGTCAAGAGACTTGGTATTCCAGACAGGTAAGCAGTATCTTTTCTTTACCAAAACACTGGTGTCCGAGGCAAATGAAAGTATGTATTTCTGTGTTCCTTCCTACTTTCTCTATCCTGATTTTCAATCCAAAGCTGGACATTGTATCTAGGTACATTCATAACAATGTAACTCTCGTGGCAACGCTCTTGAATCTTCTGAATTTTTTGCCATATGGCTACAGTTGCAGTCACTTTGAAACTGGGTTTGTCTGTATTGTATACCATTCACTTAATTCCTGACTCTTTTATTTGAATTAGAACATTATACTTTTTGACAAAGGAATATTTTTCAGTCAGATAATCCTGATGGTGGCTGACGACATGGCGTGCAATCCCCGGAATCCCCGGCCAGCTACAGTGTTCAATAATGCTCACCAACACATCAATGTGTATGGTGAGGATGTGGAGGTGGATTACCGTGGTTATGAGGTATGTGGGCCCAGGTGTTATGTTGTGCATACATAAGTTGCTGATTTATATACATAGTTGTCATTGTCAGAATCTTAAATATGTAGACTTATTGTAGGAAAAAAAATTTTCACTCTTGTCTGTACTGAATTTAGGCATAGAGTGTGAATTTTTTTAAAGAATATAACCGCTTTTAATATACAATGTCTTCTGAACCGCTTTAACTGAAATACTTCACTTAGCAACTAAATTCACAGAGAAATTAAATGTGATTACCTACTGTAACATTTGTAGTGAATGTGTTGTAGATTAATTGTTCAATGTTATGTATATTGTGTGGTGATAAGATACCAGACAGATTGTCTTGGTCCAGTCATTGCAAAGATAAACCAAAAAGGAATGAAGTTTTTGGAAGTATTAGTTAAAATTGGAAATAAGTGGGTATTA
The DNA here is from genome assembly GCA_020233015.1 of Callinectes sapidus. Classification (NCBI taxonomy): domain Eukaryota; kingdom Metazoa; phylum Arthropoda; class Malacostraca; order Decapoda; family Portunidae; genus Callinectes; species Callinectes sapidus. The sequence goes on along the minus strand of CM035196.1, from coordinate 13,639,048 downwards.
TTCGGAAATGAAAAATCTGCATAAGAGAAGATGTGTCTGTGTCAGATGGAATGAAGCTCATTACCTGAATCATGTAACTTTCAGGTCACTGTTGAAAACTTTGTGAGGCTGTTGACAGGCCGGCTGGCTCCCAGCACTCCAAGGTCCAAGCGGCTGCTGACAGATGACGGCTCCAACATTTTGATATACATGACTGGCCATGGTGGAGATGGCTTCCTCAAATTCCAGGATTCAGAGGAAATCACAAATGTTGAGTTGGCTGATGCTTTTGAACAGATGTGGCAGAAGAAAAGGTAACACCAGAATAAACATTTGGAATTTGGCAGTGGTTAAGGTTTAAAATGATATGAAATAACATTTTCACTAAGAAATAGATCAGTTACTTGAGTAAAGTGAAGTACATTGGTACCTTAAGTCACAAGTTTAATTCATTCCTTGATGGAGTTAGTGCAGGTATTCCCAGTATATGATTCACTGTTATGCAATGTTTCATTTTTACAATATTCAGTTTTTACCATTATTCCGCTATGTGATCATTGTTTTCCTTTTACGATATTGCTCTGCATGCAAGTATGTATAATGAACCCTCATTTTTTTCGTGGCTCAGTCATTGTCCTTTTATTTTTGTACAGTTTGTTACTGGAACATAAGTGTTTTCAAACAATAAAGTAGGAAATCCCACTCTGTCATGAAAAAATTGGTCATTTTATTTGATAAAATACAAGATAAATCATGGCATGGCCAGAATCAGTTGACCTTTCATTCAGCTTTGATTATTTTAATACATAATGAGGAAATATACTTACATTGTTGGTGGATTTCATTTACTTGTTTTTTTCTTTTTTTGTAGGTACAATGAAATTCTCTTCATCATTGACACCTGCCAGGCAGCCTCCATGTATGAGCATTTCTACTCTCCCAACATCCTGGCCATTGCATCCAGTCTGGTGGGGGAAGACTCACTCTCGGTAAGTATAGAAGTGTGCACATGATCAGCATATTTAAATACAAAGGTTAAGTATTCTTCTCACTTTGAGAAGTCTATGTGAAAAATAATAACATAGTATGAAAGGAAGAACCAGAAATAAATGAAAAGAATGTGTGATTTGAGCAAATTTCATACAGACTGTAAATTTTCCAAGAAAAGTTCACAACTTTCTCTATTTAAAAAGCAGTTATAGACGCCATGAGTGAAAGTACACGCCATGAAAGTACAAAACAAAGTACATGCCAAAATTCATGATCATCATAACACACAACTGTAATAATCGATTGAAATTTTGATAGATATTTTATTGGAATGACAAACAAAACTAGCATAATGAACTTTGGTTTATTAAATCCAATGGAGTTTCGCTGGGAAATTTGGTTCATTATATCCAAATTTGTTATATTGAGTTTTGCTATATCAAGAGTTTACTGTGTGTGTGTTTGTATATATATGCTTGATTTACATTGCTTTTGTTTCATGCCACCTCTTCAAGACCGCAATGCTCGTGTAAATTGGGAGTTGTCTGTTTGTAATTTAGATTCTCATACTCAAGATCAAATAATAGAGGTGGTACAACTTTTTCAGCATCATGTTGACCCAGCCATTGGAGTTTACATCATTGACCGCTTCACCTACTATGCTCTGGAGTTCTTAGAGAGAGTCACTCCAGACAGCAAGAAAACACTTGCCCAGTTTGTATGTATAGTATCTAAAATGTAAACATGTAGAATGCTACATTATGAATTATGTTGTAGCTTTGTTACAGAAATCAATAGGTTTTTTGTTTTGTATTTCTTTTTATCTTTTGACACTAGTTGAAAATTATTCAAGAAAAGGTTCATATCACATGACAAATTTGCATAGTAAAGTAGGGATTACCATGTGCAATGGAAAATGAGAAAAGACTACCTATTATAAGGTAATCTTTCAACTGCTTTGTTTTCCAAGAGTCCTTCAATTGACCCCATCCTGTATGTTAAGTTTCTGTGGAGTGTCCAAAGGGAAGGGGGAAATGCCACTACAGCTTCAACTATTTCAAAAATCAAATGTCTCTATTTTTCCATTGAGATTTTGTGGTCCATTAGATTTGAAGTTTGTTAAATTGTGGTCCATTAAATCAAGACCTTAGTATATTATCTATCATCCAATTTTGTGGGTGATTGCTAAATCACAAAATAATGTGAGTTGTTTTTATTTTATATAATATATTATCGAATGCAGTTTTGAAGGTTCAGTTTTCATGGATTGATAGATTTCAAAGTATTTCAACTTTCAGCTTCAAGTGTGTCCCAAACGAGTGTGCATATCAACAGTGGGGGTTCGGCTGGACCTCTACAAGAGGGATCCCAGCCGTGTACTGGTGACAGAGTTTTTCGGGTCAGTGCGTAATGTAGAGCTGACCACCCGGGTTCTGGACTTGCCCAAGTGTGGTGGACCACAGAAGGTGGCAGTCAATAAATCAGTGTAAGTTGTTACAGGTATTGCTAATTTGCCATTAATGAACAAGATTTATTCTCCCATCATCCAAGATGATTTCTATTTCTATTGATTATTGTTGTGATTTCAAGTTTCTTACATAACTTTTTTATTTTTTTATATACAGATTTTGTTGTTATCCATAGATGTGGCAGCTTTCTTAAGATGTGTGCTTATTGCATATAAACAGACCTGATGGCTGTGACTTTTTTATCATCACATTTTCAGTTTAGACAATGGAAAAGAAGTACAGAATAGTGATTTATGCTTTAGATAAATATTTTTCAACCTATGATGAATTCCCAACAACATTGGGAGTGGAAAGGCAAGTAGTGGTGTGGGAATGAATAGTGGCTGGTGGAAGATGATATTGATGAGTGGAGAGACAGCTGCAGGTCATTAAACTGCTGGTTTTATCATCATCCCTTCCTTTTTTGTTTGCTTGTATTATGTTCATATTGATTAATGTTTGACTTTTGATATGTTTTTTGTGGACCAAATATCACTTACATAAGGATTGTTTATAATTTATTTGATATTTGGTCTTTGTTGTACTTATCATTAATTATCAAGCATGAAAAACAATGATAATGTAGGTTGTTGATTAATCAACTTTTTGCAATTCCATTCTTACCCGCAACCTTAAGCAGCCAAAAGCCAGCATGTTTTATGTAACCTCTTATCTTAAAACCATAGTTTCCTGGTTAGTGGTCTAATGGTTATTGTTGTTTTCAGTCATGCAGGAAGCAACAAAGCCACAAAGCCTCTTCACTATGCCAGTCAGCTTCCTCTCAGCCATTCTTGAATTGTGGGGAAGAAATCTTAGTGGCTGTCTTGAAAATTAACTGTTTTCAGGTATGTATCAGAGGAGTGGAGTCAGTGGAATTTGAAGTTGATGATTATCTGTTTAGAATTTATAGTATTTTGCAGATTGATTCCTTGACATACATGTTTCATGTTGCCTCATTTTTTAGAACAGTTATATTCTGTGATTACACTTGTGTACGCATAAAGTCATAGTAATTTAGTGTTAGTAACAGAATTATATGCATCACTTGAAAGTAGGACTTGGTCTCACCACAAAAACAGTTTTAAGAAAGCACACGCACACACACACACACACACACACACACACACACACACACACACACACACACACACACACACCTCAAGGTGCAGTATAACAACCATTTTGTCTGCTACTGAGAGGATCTTCAACATTCTAACTGACATGAAAAACACCGCCTTGCCCTCAGAGTAAGTGAAAGCCAAGGGAAACACTGTCATACACTTGACAAGTTAGCTGCACTGATGTGGACACCAGCAATGCCACAGTACTTGCCATCATCTTGCGTTTCAAATGGCTCCGACAGTGCTTCACATGGCTCTGACAAAGAAAAAGCTGTCGGTGGTATTTCAGCCAGTGTATAAACCAAATGGCAAAAATTATTCAATCAGAGAGTAAAAAATGTCTTTCAGTGCACTCTTAATAGAAATAGTGTCAAACTTCTCTGATATCCAGCTTATTCTGTTCCAACTTAATTAATCAGGGTGTACTACATAGATCATTCAAACTCTGAATGTTATTTTGTTACTTCCTAAATCCATCTCCAAATGGACAACTGTTTTTTTCCTGAAGTGATTCTATATTGTTTGAATTGTAGATCATAATAATTTTTATTTCATCCTCCATTATGAATATATGTATTGTAAGAGGATTTTAATATAGAATGTGTGGCAGGACAATTTTACAATACTGAAAAGGATTGAAAAGGAAACATTCATATAATATATATATTTATATGTATAATATATACACAACATTTTCTACAAAATCAAAATACATAACCAACTGCTCCATTTCTCATACAACACAAGAAATAATTTTGATACATTATTTACTATTATTTTTTTTACCTCACAGGCAAATTTAAATTCAAAGTAATTCAACACTTCAGATTACATCCTACTTTCAAGGGCCTACTTAAACTATGATGATCACTCAAATACTTAGCAGCCATTTTTGGACAAAATTATGTTTCATTAGAAAAAAATATTAGAAAAAGAAACATGCTGGTACATTAAGTTAACAATATTGAGATTCACACATTTGGGGAAAAAATTAGTGTAATTTTTTAGGACAATCCACAAATGTTAATGCAATGTCACAAGATTGCACAATATTATCTCTAATTTGTGCATTGTGTTCATTCCAGTTTCTTGTAATAATGAAATAATACATTTCATTGCTTTAAGCTAGTTGTTCAATATTTTCATATATATATATATATATATATATATATATATATATATATATATATATATATATATATATATATATATACATATACATAAAAGAGACAATTTATAAAAAAGAAAATTTTGCACCATCAACTGTAGTCTCTCTGCTAGTATCCAGACACTTTGAAAACTAGAAGAAAAATGTTTTAAAAATTACAGTTGAGGCATCTTTCAAAGCATTGATGAGTATGCCAGCTGTACATCAGTTAGAAAAGTTAATAACATCATTATGAATTGAGTAGTAATATTTCTTTCATCACTCATCTGAGTCTCACACACAGACTGGCTCATATACTGATGTGGTTGACATCACTGCTCAGTGTAACAAAACCAGGATTGAGTTCTCCATTTTTCTATAGGTACTAGTTAAAAATAAGAAATGTCCCAAGCACTTTGTATACTTTTGGGAAAAGAATAATACTTAGCTTGGACAATACAAACATGTTTGCCTAATTAGTGATTCATCATTGCCGTGCAAGATGCTTCAATTTATATATCCCGGAAGTATTCCATTTTCTCAGTACATTGAAAAATATATTAAAAATATCTATAAAAATACATCATTAGTGTTGAGTGCTTTGAAGTATTACACATACATACAATTTTAATAGCATATTATTAATCCATGCATACCATTATGATTATTCTTAAAGATTCAACATTGCTTTTACAACATCTCAACATTTTTTTTCAGGGGAAGAAATATATCTTCCTTTCATTATCAGTTACTTATTGAATGTTCAGATCTAAATTTCCAACACAAGAATATGATGGAAGTCTCGTGTTTTTTGGCAGCTTTTGACATACCGTAAAACTTGATAATACTGAAGCTTTTTATTTTAGTACATATACATCCAGCAATTGGAGAAAGTAGATAATTTAAAAGTTACCACATGTACATTGGTTATTAATTTTTGTTCGCCTTTATGTCATTTTGAAAAAACATATTTATTTGCATTGATTTGGCAAAGCCATATAGAAAACTTGCATTTCAGATTTTAGTGAATAATTGTGACTATCTGATTAGTGTTATGATGCAATAGAGTAAAAATCAATGCACTTTTAAGTTTTCCGAGTTTAAATTTGTCGTTCTGAACATTGTACAATGCAATGGTAATTAATTACGTAATAAGTTTCTTCACTTCTAATAAATTCAGCCGGCCACCATATAAAGATTATTAACTGTGGTTTCAAGTAAGTTTAGCCATTCTCAGTTTTTGATAAAGCTAATAAAATCATGTATAAATATTTCAGATATGTAAAGTGCATTCTCTAAAATGATAAAATAAATAACAATGAAGGAGTTTACTGAATCCTTATGACACCATCAGTTGAGTTTTCTTTCTAGAGACCTGAAAGGTTTCATGTGTTGTATGTGATTTAGTATTTCTAGGTTTTGATGCACTTAAGCAGTACTGAGACTGTGATGCAAATAACAATTTAAAGTCAAATAAGCAAGCATCATTATTAAGCTAAATCAAACTTCTAACTGGCAAACATGTTGCTTACCACTTGAATAACATATACAAGATCTGTTCAGAATTTTAACTATTTTCTGGGATCATTGAGAACAAACAAAATCTCGAGACAAGAGCTGTGACAAACTCCACCCTGATGTCATGGTGGACACTACAGTGCAATAATAGTGATCATAATTGTTGAACATTATCACTAAAGATCATTCTTGGATACACAGTATGAAACTGAGACTTATTTAGGATAGTAGAAGACTTTAGGATAGGTGAAGGGAAAAGTAACTGATGTCAATGTGAACTGGTGAAGGGGTCCTGATTTAAGAACCAATAGGACAGCACAATAAATGATAGCATAGTTTGTAGCCAAACCAAAACCAGACTTGCATAAATGTGGTGTGTCTGAGAAAGGAGAGACTGCTATATTTAACATGTGACCTACTTTGTAAAAAATTTGAATTGGAAGCTTAGCTGAGTCAAATAGTTTCTGAACAGAGCTTGTATATGTGTTTTACAATACAGGAGGTAAAGATTGAGGATTTCTCATTAATTTAATTTACTTATTTTCAAACTAGATCACAGCCTTGAAACTAGACCTCGTGGCATAAACAAGAGGCTGACATGCAAGTCAACAAAGATAGGCAGTTTAAAAAAAAATATGATCCCTAGCCAGAACAGTTTAAATTAAATAAAAGTATTGATAAAATATTGAAATCAGTAATATAAACCAACAAAATATTTACATGGAATATTTACCAATTTGCTATAAAATAAATGGACAAGATATGTGACAAACTGCAGGTGAACTTTGTATGGATACTTCAATTAAATTTTTACAATTTTAAAATTTAAAAATGTCACACTATATAATAATTTTGGCTAAAAATATGGCTATAGTATAAAAGTAAGGCAAAACTCAAATTTCTGGTTCTGTATTACATAATGAAACTAATATAAATATTGTCTCTTACTACATCTCCAAAGGTTTCACAAGTTCTTTGGAAGCAACAGTTATTCCTTTTTGAGACAACCCATTTTAAAAGGCACAATGTTCTGTGAGAGACCATTAAACCTTTCTTTCAGTTTTAACAAGATATCATATAATTTATGCATAGTTCAAAATTATTTCTGATAGGAAATCTAAGTCCAAGTACATATATCTATTCCATATTTACATATGCATAAATTGTAACACTTTATATTTAGACATTATAAATATTCATTTATAATTATTTTGCATCAAACAGTTATCTTTATTTTTAGTACATAGTGTGTGATAATGTTAAAAAAAAATATGGGTTGTATCTGAGAGCTGAATAATATCCTAATCCCATATTTTACAAAATAATTGTGGCATTGACTATCCCATCACTAGTCATGGGGAAACCACAGATTCCCAAGCAGAAAGTGATATAATGCAATATGAGGTGTGGAACCAAAATCAAGTTGCAACATTTTACTTGGCATATGTATTTCAGCTAACTTAGAAGAAATGTCTATCTTCAAACAACCAAATATTTATCCTATATCACAAATATACTGTATATGTTTTGGCTATAAACCAGCCTTACTATCAGCTCAGAACATCAGCACTGGCTTCAGCTAACACTGGCAACTATTCTTTTAAAACAATACACAACTTACTTTGTTGCATTGATTGTAATTGTGTGCGTGTGCATGCATGCATATGTATGTAAATTATATATATATATATATATATATATATATATATATATATATATACATATATATATATATATACATATATATATATATATACATATATATATATCTATGTGTGTGTGTGTGTGTGTGTGTGATATATATATATGAGAAAGTTGCAATGAGTTGTCAGAGTGTGAGAAAATTATTGTGAACAAATTATGAGATTTTTGCTATAGGAATTGTATCTGAGAATTAGTCAGAATTAAATTGCAGGATAGCTATTCCATATCTCACCACACTTTCCTAACTGATACCATTCAATCAGCATTCACATGACCACCTGGACATAGTTTTTGCTTAACGGTGTGCAGCACAAATTATATCGTGTTTGAACCTGTAAGTGCAAAGATTAAGCAGCGTTTTCAATCATCTGCACAAAAAGATTATGTTGCAAGTAGCTGCGAATATAAATGTGTTACTGAGTATCCAAGTGCAACAGCTATACACTTCTCAAATATTAATCAATAGTTAATTGGAAAAAAATAGTTCTTGAAAGTTATCAATTTTACCACACAAGGACCAGGTGGAGAAAAATAACAACTCATATGATTGCAATTCCTCGTGTGTGTGTGTGTGTGTGTGTGTGTGTGTGTGTGTGTGTGTGTGTGTGTGTGTTTCACAAATAATTTAGAAACTTCAGTAACTAAAATTGTACTAAAAACAGCAGTAATATAAAGCATCACCAGGTCTCAGTTTTTACATGATGTACAAGGTTGAAAATATGAGAGTCTCTGTATTTTTCTTATATAAAATTATTTAGGGTCAGAACCTAGAAACTTTAACAATAAGTATTTTTCTACTTTTCTTCTATTCTTGGATGCTATCTCACAAGATCAGGAAGCAGCAGCTTGATATAAAAAAAGGTGTTCCATAAAGTCTTATGTTGGTTAAGAGTTAATTTCACATTTAAACACGTAGTATTTGCACTGCTTCTTTGCATGCTATTTCTGTAAGTGTTCATCACTCACTCTGAACTTAATTATGAGAGCCTTTCTTAAAGAAGCAACTACTGTACATCACAAATTATGATTTATGTAGGTCTTGTTGTCATGACAATGAGACATACATTGCACCAAGTGACTTAATTAGATCATTAACTATATTAAGGTTAATCACTAATTGCCGTCATAATTTCTGCATCTCATCCATGACCTTGGATCAGTAACAGTAGTCGTGTTCATGTATTGCTGGCCATCACTAAGTGGTGTACACTTACACTTATAGAGTAATTTTGCTAAAATGTTGTTGGGATAGACTTGTTCTATATCATAAAATTGTCACTTGACAATAAGCTTTCACACACACACACACACACACACACACACACACACACACAACTTGCTGTAACACAAAACACACAAATTTACTCAACTCACTGTAACTCTAAGTACACAAAATCTATTGCATTTTGAACAGTGAATTTATATCTTTCATACATATATTGGAAAAATAGAGAGACTCTACAATATAAAAGAAACTTAGCAGATTAAGAAAAAAATCAGGAATACACAGCATAATGCCGATTACCTGAATACCAACCATCTAAAAAACCTACACTCCATACTCCATTCTGATGATCCATCAACCCAGAACTGTAGTCACAGCCTAAATTATCGCAAACCAGTATTTTGGGTAATTAGGATCCACAACCTACATTTTCTTTTCTTTTACGAGTATCACTAACATTATGTTGTTATTATTTAAAGGTAGTACCTTTCATAATAGTAGCAATTTCAACAGAATAATGAACTTCACATGAAATGTGTACAAAACTAAATAGAGAAGGAATAACCTGAAAATAACATGGGACATGGTTTACATGCCCCAGGTGATTTGATAACAAGTTTCTTTGCTTCACTGGTCCAAAGACTGTAAGAAACAAACACATACATCACAGGCTACAGCCTGGCTGAGATCTTATCAACCACCTTCTCTTAGCAATCCACCAGGGATGCTGAAGGCCACACATAGCCAGCCAGTGGCATACTGCTGAACAGAGTTCCTCTGTAACCTGTCAAAGGTATGAGAGACTCTGTCAATGGCCTATGGGAGACCTATACTCCAAAGACTCACCCTTTTTATAGCAACTTGACTGACAAATAATATGCTTTAGAAAATTTTTCAGGAAAGAGTGGTTGTGACACTCCATATGACAAAAATGTTCACCAATTAAAAACCAAAATAAGATGATAAGGATCTTACGGCAGGTAGGGGGTTGGTGGATTATCATGAAATCCATTAAAATACACAATGATGTTGTAGCCACAAAAGGTAAACATTACAAAAAAAAAAAGACAATTGTGAGGTACATGTGCAAACCCGAATGTAAGATGGGTTGCCATTTCAGGCAGTGCTTGTTGGTTTGGTCTTTGGCTCTATTACATGCCAAGTTTTTAGGCAGTTAATTCACCCCATACTTTGAAGTTGATTATTCTTTCCGATGTACACAGCCATTCGGTTACCAAAGAGAGAAAAGGAGTCTTTACAGTACTATGTCATTGATCTTGAAGTAAACGGTTCAACAAGGCATTATTTCCACTCGTTTAACCATAATTAATCATGACAACATAATGTGAAGGCCCAACCTCTAATTGAATGATTGCATAAAAATATATTCAAGACATTTTCTATAAATATTCTTAAATTATATTTGTAGTTAAATTATTCACATAAGCTGCAATTTGTCATTCAACTTCATAGCTGAATTATGTACAAAACACCAAATTTCAGACTAAAGTAATAAAATTTAAAATGCTAGGCTGATTCCAACTAATCGGCATCATGCTGTCAATTTTCTACATCACCTCACCACCGTACATAATGGTAAGGATTCAGTGTCTTATCTTAATATAATAACAATGATTGAATTCATCAAAACTGTTGAAACAAAAGTCTGACAATGGCTGAGTCCTAATTGTTTCCTCTCTTCAGCTGAGATTTTGAAGTAAAACTTCGATGATATTCTACAATTATGCCTGCAACTTGCATTTTCATATAAATCTGGTCTAACTCATACATTTACCAGATGCAATGAGTGTACACTATTGACAATTTCACAAAACCATAACCTACTTGCCATTCTATCTCATGCTAGCAGATCTGGAGGCAACAGCAGCCACTAGGGCAGCACCACGACCACTGCCATCCTCAGACAGCATGAGATCAAACTGAAAGAACAAAAGATATCTTTAACTTTTTTTATGCTGAAAATTATGCAAAAACTATAAGAAATTGACGTATGCTTGCTCTTTTATATATGAGAATCTGTAATCACTTTTCACTGGTTTATCTTCTTACCATGTATATATATTGTGCTAACAGAGATAAAGAAAAGATTGCTTATAATCATCTTTACCCTTCTGTCTGTGGACATTTGTATAATAAATACAACTACAAATACCATTGCTTCAAATTCAAAATCTTTAGGGAATGGACATAGACAAGAGAAATAGTCCTCTGTAATGAAATGCACAAAATGTCCATAAAAGAAAATGTTCTTTTCAGAGCTTTTGACAAGAGTAGATTTGCAATAACTATATTATGTGTGTTGAAACTGAATTCTTACCTTAATTCCAGGTTTGATGAGGTGTGAAATCTGCTCTACCATGAGGTTGTGGAAGTGTGGATGGAAACGATACACTGAGCCATCCACTGCCACAGTTACACTTTCTTCATTTATGCGGTTGAGGAGCACAGCAACACCTGCAGCAGCCAAGCTTGCAGCCCGCCTGGAGACACACTCACAGACATAGCGGACATTGGCACAATCAGCATCAGTGGCATCATTAAACCCTAACTCCTCCAGGACGGCACGGCAGTTGTTGAAGTCATCAGGTTTGTCACTGAGAAAACAGGAAAGTTTTTGAAACAAAGAATTAGCAACAGTATTGCAAATTTATATTAAATCTTGTAAGTTATACACTACCTATTAAATAAGGGAAATGTAATAAGGAATATTCAGTTTTTACTTGTTTTTAGGTGATAAAAAATAGAGCAAGTGTCAACAAGAATGGAATACCTATGTAAGTATGAAGTGTTTGGATAAAAGGTATTTTTTCTGACCATAAGAACACTCCAATTACCAAAAGTCACATGTAACCTAGTCCTCAGCATGCCACATTTCAAGAGCTGAAATCTTATGCAGAAATCAGGAAAAAAAAAGTCTTGTTTTAAGATAGTTTAAGGATGTACATTTTCTAGGTGTAGTTTAAGACTCTATATATCTAGGTGATCTGTAATGTCTGTATGTATTTATACTTTTAGTATATTACTAAAAGTATGATTAAATAGTCATTGAATAAACCAAATATGACAAAAATTTTGGTTTGATTAAGTCATGTGACTACTGAGAAAAGTTTATCTTTTATCAAATGCACTTAGAATGAGTAAAATAATGAACACAACAAGATTCCAAGGGCTTTGAATCTCACTTGTCTGGTTCTTCATATAAGTAAAGAATGAAACAATTGAAAAAAAATCTATCATTAACACATCAACAAAAAACTCACCTCTCTATTTCAGAAATGTATTTGGTGAAAAATGATCCTTTTTCAAGGAGGATATCTGAAGCATATCCTCCGAAGAGAAGTCCATCAGACACGAGACGGACCAGGACCTGCCTGGCAATCTCCCCCATGTACATTCCACTGATCATCTTCTCATACCTGATCAAATACAACAAATAATGTAAAAGTGAAATACAAAACTACTCCAACAAATGCATTACATAATTCTATATTTGTCAATATCTTTTAACACTTTTATCATGAACTGTGCATTCACACAGAGAAATCAGGTGCTGCTTCAGTGCTAAGTCATAAAGCATAGTAAATGTCTGCTTCTCTACTTACAGTTGCCTTCCTGGATTAATTGATTCCCGGTCAATATTATTGTCATACTCCGTGCGAACAAAGTCTAAGCAACCGTTGTCTCCAAATGCACCCCATTCAGTGTTGATGATCACCTGTAAATAAAATGTACACTTCAAAACAGATATTCATCACTTAGCAAGTCATAAATGCAATAGTATCATCCTTCAAGAATAATCAATTGTAAACCATACATATAAAGTGGGTGAAGGTTCTGTGACGTACATACCCCTTTTATTTCTTCATGGTTTTCCTTTCATTGGTAAGCATAAATACAAAATAAGTTTTATTATGGCAATACTGATGAAAAAATTAGTAGAATACCTGTATAAACTTGTCGTTACAAATAAGATTTAAGTTTTTGCTCAATACTTAAGTAACTGACAAAGATAATATTTTTTCACAAATATATTAGCCTCACTGTTTGTCAATCTCATCATTTTACCAAATGTCTATCATGTTTCAATTGATGATCAATCACAACTCGTAGTTTCAAGAGACTTATCATCCTTTAAAATCTGATGACTGCTTTTTTTTACTCTATTTGGGGACTGGCACTTCAGTTGTCATTTCTATTCATTATAATTTTGTCATCCTTGGCCAATGCTCATTCTATATGAGAGAGAGAGAGAGAGAGAGAGAGAGAGGGAACTACTTTCTTCCTTTATCTTATGGAGAAAAAAATCTGTAATTGATTATAGTCATTACCTGATGTGGTTCATCTGAGCTGCCATCCCAAAGTTCCACCTTCTCTAGTTTTTCCATGTAGCAAGCATTGGTTCCTGTTCCTGTGAGAATAATTCATGGCCATCAGTGAAAACAGCTGTACTCTGTCATTACCTATGGTCTCAGTGTCTACTTTCAATCATTACCAATGGTCTCATATGTACAATGAATAATCTTCAAAAGAGGGACAGCATAAAATTCACAAGGAGGGCTGCCATGGTACAGTGGAACCATGTATGCTCTGAGGGCCTCGAGATGCGCAAGCCCACAGGTTCGAATCCTGGCCACGGTCCGAGGGGAGACTGAGTATCCACTCTGGGTAACTTTTCCCAAATAGGTGGATTTTAAGATAGGAGGTCTCCATTAGGTGGTCTCCTTTAGCCCAAAAAGACTAATAAAAGTTACAATTGAAGCTTAGCAATAACTTAGCTTCCCCCTAAATTTTACCACCTGCCAAATTCCTACAACTTATATTTAGTTTAAAGTTACCCATTTCTTTCCTCTAATTAATCATGAATACTCTTTATAAATGTTTTCTTTCCCTCAGTTTGGCATATTTGAGTTCCATACTCTAAAGGTACTTGAGGGACAAACAATTACAAAAAGACCATAGAAAGATGAAGATTCCCTGTCATTGACATAGCTCTAAACACAGCCAGAATATTAAGCATAAAACATTTGTATACAGTATACTACAACTAAAGGTTTAAAGTCTTAAAAATAAACACAAGCCAGAGGACTTACCCACAATGAGACCAATGCGGCAGTTGTGGTTCTTCCAGGCGCAGGACATAAGAGTGCCAGTGGTGTCATTCAGCACTGCACAAATTTTGATCTTTACATCCTGTTGAGTATAAATTGTATTTAATTGTCAGTCAGCAAGTTACATTATGATATATCAAAGTCAAATCAAATCCATATGTATCCCACGTCAAAGAAACTGCCCCAAAATCTATATGTACATTCATTCGTTCTGATGCACATCATCTGCATGCATTCTCTTACAACTCAGCCTCTTGGCCTCTTACCCCTCGTCTAGCGATGGCTTGCTTCAGTAGTTCAACCACGTCCCTGCCTTCAACACCCGCACATTTGAATCCCTTGGTCCAGCAAGCAAGACGTGCCTTGGTGAGACCTTCCTGCTTGCATGGGAAGCTGAATGTGAAGCCCAGAGGAAGTAACTCAGTTACCAGATCTCGTTCCTTGATGAAACTTGCTAGACATTCAGCAATGTGGTCAAAGAGCTGTAAATTGAGATCAATATTTATCTATAGTGTAAACAGGCATTTACATTCACCAAACTATTATATATTATCTTAGAAACTTTTCTCAGTGAGCCATGTAAAAAAATATATATCACTGGCATTGGCTGACCACATAAATGGATCTTTATTCTATTAACAAGCATAGTTCTTTACTCTTCAACAAAATTACATATATACATATTTAACAATCCAATTCCTACTAAAGACAACACTTTTCTGGCTAATACCAGATTACTGCTCTGTTGTTGGTCAATTAGAGCGATTGCATCTCTCAAGTCTCATTTCACTAAAATGAGGGCAAGGGACTACAACTTCTGAGCAATGATAGAACCAAGGAGCTTCAATAAATTACCAAATTCCTGGAACCTATGGGTAACACCTCATATTGGACCTTTTTCTAGTATAGTACTGTACATGTGTATGTTGGATAAAAATTTCTGATATCAAACTAGTCTCAGCTTCCACTTTGTAGCAATGCGTCTTTCAAAACATTTTTCCACTGTCCAGCTAACACACCACACACTCACCCCCTCTCCAGGTCCCACCATGATGGGTTGAGGTACAGCATAGATCCTGCTGTCCATAGTACACTTGGCTCCCAGCTCAATCAAAAGGACCCTGAAGTTGGTGCCTCCAAGATCCAATGCCAGGAACCTCCCATTCTCTGAAACACAATCAGTATTTATTATAGATAAATATAGTACTTATGATAGATCTAACAATTGCAAACATCAGAAAATGATTATCGGACATATTAAGTACACTATTAAAGATGATATACAGAAGCATCCTCACCTTTGCCATTTGGAAGTTCTCTCACATAAGTTGGGAAGCATTTTATTGCCGCCTCAGGATTGGAGTCTTTTCCCAGACCCTTGTTGATCTCCTCCTGAAGGCAGCTGCACACCTCCTTCATGGCTTCATGGTTCAAAACCAGCTCCTGGCATATATCCTTTACCTAAAAGGACAAGATTCACATGTTGTCATACAGCCTGAGCAGCGACCCAAACAAAACATTTATATACTTTGACCACATAATAATAATACAATATGCATTCAGTGTAATGTAGTGTTTGTTTTAAACCACAATGCCATCACAGTTTCACAACTCGGTCCACCAGTGTCACTACCACGATTTACGCAACATTCCCTTGTTGTTCACGCCATACTTTGTAAAGCTCTTCTTTTCCATCAACTATGATAACAGCCAAAGGTATTGATGGCGCTTCAATACAAGCTGGGCAATATCATAATGGCTACAGCTGCATAAAGCATTTGACAATAGAACTATGGTGTCGTAGTATTCCCTTTTCCTCACCCATTCCACCATACGCTTCCATATGCTTCACGATGCAACGCTACGAGTAACAACACTGAGAGCGAACATTCAATAACACTCCATGAGATTCACTGAAAATAGTGCTCTTCATTAGTTACCGTCTCAAACTAAAATGTAGAAATAGATCATTTACATCGTGATGTTACATGCATACATTACATGAATCACTCGTCGCACTCACGAATCTTCAGTGATGAGGTGTCCATGGCTACCTAACTACTTCCTAGAAAAAGGCGCAGCGCTCTGCCTATTATGAAGTCTCTGGCACATCCAATACTATTAACATTCTCGCCTCCTGTTGCTGGTCTTACGTACCATGAACATGTGTATTTAGTTACATTGACAAAATAGTGATGCTCTGTCTTCTATTAAAAAACACAGTTAAATAAAAGTAGGTAAGTGATTTGTTCCCCGAAAGATATACTGGTTTGTAATTTAGTTTAACTGTTCAGTGGGTGTTTCACTCTCGACCGCCGACGCCAAAAAAGGCCTCGGCTGCTTCTCTTGGGCTCTACTATTACTGCTACTTTTACTACCACCACTACTACTACTACTACTACTACTACTACTACTACTACTACTACTGCACACACACACACACACACACACACACACACACACACACACACACACACTAACTGTACAAGCATCATGTTACACGGATTTCATTCTTGAAGACATTCTTTAACTTAAATGTTACTTTTAACTGTCATGACTGATTTTTATATCCTCTTAAGTGATCATTTTAATTTTACTTCAAGATAATAGATGAGAGCAATGATAAATGTCTTTAATTCTTACTAGTCTTCGAGCAATGTTTATGAATCAAATCCATATTGTATTATATAAACAAATATTTTCAACAAGACTAGAATATATATTTTTTTCATTAGGAAACCTGTTCAGCCAATGATAAAAGAAGAAAAAATAAGGCAAACAAATACAGCCAGTTTGAGGTATCCATTGTTCTTCCCCTTTTAGAGTGCAAGAAGCGCGACGCATGGCAGCAGAGTGTGCAATATAAAGGAGGGTGGGCTGCTGCTGGAGTCCCACCAAGAGCCTCGATGCAGCGGCCTGAACCAATTGTGACCTTGTAGGTACATTACACACGTTCACACTGCGTAGATCTGCTGCTGTAAGGCTCTTTTCTGGTCACCTCTGTTGTGTTTATTCGTAGTTATCTATGCCAGTTAATTGAGTTTGCAAACTTTATAAATCTATCCAATTAATAACCAGACAAGAAACACATTATTCTAGATTTTATCATCAGTAACATTATTATTGATTATTGTTCTTGTTATTATTATTATTATTATTATTATTATTATTATTATTATTATTATTATTATTATTATTGTCATCATCATCATCATCATCATCATCATCATCTTTATCATTATCATAATCATTATTATTATTGCGTTAGAAAAAGTGTCCCCAAGGATAGCAGCTATTTTGCAGAGCTGTTACTGACGAACTCACTTGTAGAGGTACCTGTCTAACCTGTCCCCCCTTCTCTCTCTCTCTCTCTCTCTCTCTCTCTCTCTCTCTCTCTCTCTCTCTCTCTCTCTCTCTCTCTCTCTCTCTCTCTCTCTCTCTCTCTGTCCTCCTTAAAAGCTTTTAAACGGGCAAAGTATGTTTGAAGAAATTTGCAAATCTCCCTTTTTCAGCGACTTGGCACCCACGGCTACTATTTATAGCAATATGGTGGAGCAGGGAGTGGCGGGTGATGGCAGCACCACGAGTGAGCTGTGGCTGATCGACAGAAATGCCTACCCAGTACTTACACACCAACTCCTCTCAATACATGCACACATCCACACTCGCAACCGTGTGCTTTTCATAATAGTAAATAGGAATAATTTCTCCCTGTTTCACTTCCCTATGAAATGTAATAAAAGGCTGCATTTCTGTTATGCGTTCATAAAACAACATTCAATGATACACACACACACACACACACACGGTCTTATTTGCATTAACTGTCCTAAGGTATTGCATTGTAGGTGCTAAATATTGTTGCTAAAGCAATGGACAGAACGAAGGGTGAGCGGGATGGTCAACTTTGCCTTTGCAGTTATTTCTTATCAATGAAGTAATAAGTTTTGATGAAGCTAATGAGCACTAGTAAGTCGCATCTTAAGACTCAGCGCTCCAGGATATTCACTAGTTCGTATGAATCATGTTTGGTGTCGTTGCTTGTCAACTAGACAAATTGGGAATTAAAAATTGACAGCGCCTGCCACTTTGCTTGGCTTGATGGGTTGAGTAAGGATATCACCGCCACACAGGAAATGAACAAAAATAATAATAACAAATAGATAATCTTCATGCTTAGACTAAAATTTCCTTCCTCTATCTTGCAGCATGTAAATACGAGTATCTTCATTTGTTGTAGCGTCTTCCACATTCTTGCGTAAGACTTCAACACCACACGCTAATGGTCATGACTGAAGCAAATCTCTCCCAATTGTATAATTGTAGAATGACTCATGCACGATGACAGAATAACATGACGATTCAAACACATTTATGCTCGAGACAGGACCAGTAAGTAAACCCATTGCGGCGGGTCCAGCCTTGGTTGGTGTCGCAGTAGTGAGAGAAGTATTACATGGTTAAGTTTTTGTACATGTTGTGGAAAGGTCTCAATCTGAACTCCGTTAAATCACACAAGGCATAAAGGAATCTTACTTTGATTTTGACAATGATGTATATTTTTTTCTTTCCTTTTCTAAGACAAACTCCGGAGAGTAGAGAGAATGACACAGTACTGACGCAGCTCATACCAAGGATAACTATGGCATGTTTATTTTCTTCATCTCATATCATTACGTAACAACTGTCACAACACCATACATTAAGTAAAGATAAGGTGACTATCTTCTCGTACGGTGATTCAGTGTCGCATACCAACACTGACCACTTGGCGCCTTTGCGTAAGATCAAGAAGTATGCATTCGAATTGAAACTTTGGGATGCTAGGTGATTGTTTTCCTAGTGTGTGTGTGTGTGTGTGTGTGTGTGTGTGTGTGATAGGAATGCAGTGCACAGGTTAGGTTTGTGTCCAGCACGTGTCCTCAGTATGGGTGACCTTCATAATCACGTGATGGCCACCCTGCACACCCTCCACAGTCAGCTTGTCTCACTCGTGGCCAGGTTGAGGTAGCAGTTAGGATTCGCACCGCGGCGTACCTCCTCAAGGTCAAGCTACGTCTACCTCCAAGCTTCCTCTGGGGTATACGCGAGCACATTCCACCATATTCCGCATCACTGTACTGATTATTGCTCTCTCCATGTCTTTTAAACTTCTTACCTGAATGAAAAGTTTTTTTTTTTTTTTTTTTTTTTTTGCGATGATTATAAGATTTGTGTTTCTGATAAACGCGAAATGAGATCATACATAAAATAAACAAATAATTTTCAAGCCATTATCACAATCACATTCTTTAAAATTTGATGGAGCATTATTCGTATAGTAGTAATCATGCGAGTGTCTTGCATGCCACACTCGTGAAAAAAAAGTGTCTACATGACCTTGTTCTATTTTGTGTCAAGTAATTCTTCCCGCAACACTCAGGATGAAAAAGAGAATGTTACAACTGAAAAACGCACCAGAATAGCCGAGTGCTCAGTCCATGCCAGTGTTGTGTTGTGCATCCCGAGCTGTACGTCTGTGTATCACTCACTGGCCGGAGAAAGTGCTGGCTCGTGATTCAATCCACATATGTTATAACCATTTGGAAACGATTAAACTGACGTTCTTCCCTTATCTCGTCGTGTATGTGTGTGTGTGTGTGTGTGTGTGTGTGTGTGTGTGTGTGTGTGTGTGTGTGTGTGTGTGTGTTCACTTATCTCACCCTCATTCCACTCTAAACCATTCCCTTCACTTCTTTCGCCACTTACTCCCTTATTCATTTCTTCCGATTACCGCTGTTCTTGTCGTCGTTTCTCACTCCACTCCAAAAGTATGTCCTCCCGTACCTGTCTGAGCTCTTTAAGTAGTCCAGGTGAGTATAGATAAGACTGTTATCACAACATTGCATCACTGGGAAGAGATGACGTGTACATCACATGATAATCGATCCACAGAATGATAAAGGAACTGTATGCAGCACCTCACTGGAACACACCTTTTCTCCTTGCTTACAAAATTGCATTCACTCTTATTCATTTCTCTAATTCTACCATGATGTTATTCTTCCCTTTTATGAAATTATCTTAGGCCAACAATTCTATTACAGCAATGCTCTTTGGTTTAGAAGCGTCCCACAGCCACACACAGTAGTTAGCCTAACGACTCTTCGAACATTCCTCCTGAGATAAGAACTCCTTTCCAAATCTCCCTCAAATTCCAATGAAGTCTTTGCTTTCCAACTCCTACCCATTATGCTTCTCCGCCTCCATAAACACGATTAGGAGAGTACCTATCCCTATCTATAAATAACAAACCTTTGCACCCTTTTCAAAACGTTCACCAGTAATTATTCTATGTGAGCATCTTGACTGGCATCATTATCACATTCCATCAGCCACCTGACGCAATCACTCTCAGTTGCCTTCATTCACACACCCAGACTTGCATGAAGCTGTGGCTATACAGATAACAACAAGAATATAAAGACACTAATTTTGCCCTAAACCAATAAAAAATATAAAAAAAACGAAGAGGTTGTGTTTAAAAGGAAAGACGAGGGAAACTAATGGTCAAGTGAGGTAGGAAGTCAAGGACAGAGAAAGTTACTACCTGCTCCTAACGCACCGCAGAAACACTACTTCCTGATAAGTCTTGAACCACTCCACCCATGGCCACAAACTTCGAAGGCCTCCTAAGCTCTTTGGCGCCTCCCAAAGCAACCATCCACGAGAGAGAGAGAGAGAGAGAGAGAGAGAGAGAGAGAGAGAGAGAGAGAGAGAGAGAGAGAGAGAGAGAGAGAGAGAGAGAAGTGATGCTGGCACAATCAGATCAATATATGTAAATATTTATGTCATCCGGCTCAGATGAGATAGAGGATATCAAGTACAGACATTGAAGCATTAGACTCTTTATCGCTTAAAGGCAAACTGCTTTCTTACATAATGATTAATTAAAACATGAATATCTTGCAAGACTTATGTGTATTTGTAGCCCGAACATGTACGTACCTTAAAACTTCAGGCACTCACAGGCACACGAGCGCACATACAAACACACACTCACTCACACACACACACACACACACACACACACACACACACACACACACACACACACACACACACACACACACACACACACGTACCCACATACAGATGAAGTTATGTAAATGCACAATGATAAAACATCCAATAGGGAGTTGTAGATTAGTGAAGTGAAAGAAGGAAAGTTGGTGTTAACAGCTAAGAGTGAGTAAGATCAATGGGGAAAACATAAGTTGGTGAGAAATAGTTTATGAGACAGACACGTATCTGGAAGGAAAGATAAAGCTATTCTATCAGTGACTCGCTACAAGGTCAGAATATCTAACAGTGATATGGTAACTTTACAAAAAAAAAAAATGTTAGAAGGAAAATTGACAGAATACAAAGAGCAGCAACAACGATGGTTCTACTTGCAAGGGGAAGCGCTGAAACACTCAAGCTCAAGGGAAAGAAGTCAAGGAAGCAGATATAATCGCAGTGCAGAAGATTTTGCAGGAAGTGGAGTAAAGAATATGAATGGAGTGGAAGGTAAAAAAAAAAAGTTCACTTGCGAGAGAGAGAGAGAGAGAGAGAGAGAGAGAGAGAGAGAGAGAGAGAGAGAGAGAGAGAGAGAGAGAGAGAGAGAGAGAGAGAGAGAGAGAGGAGAAGAACTTAAATAATGAAGTACGTAAATTTTTGAACAACAGATACTGAAGGATGACTTTGAAGAAATACAGACGCACAAGTGAAAAAAAAAAGAGAACAAGACTTACAGAAGAGAACAGAAACTGAACAACAGAGAAACATCATTCTGGAGAAACGGAAAAGCTAAGATATCTGAAGAAGCAAAGATACGAAAGAATAAAACCGGGAAAACACAGAGACAGCAGCAAAGAAACCTGAAATAACCCCAAAACACACAAAAAAAGTAGGAGAAAGATACAAAAATATAGAAATAGGAAGAAAAAAGACAGAAACACAGAAATTCGAATAAATCAGGAAGACCAAAGACACAGAAGTACAGAAGTCCGATACAACACATTGACTGAGAAGCACAGCCGTGGAGTAACAAAGACAAATGTACAAGTGGACCATGCAATGAATAGTCGGGAATTTTAAAGTCAAGGTGGATAGTTGATGAGGAGACGGGAAAATACCAGCATCCGCAGGCTTTCTTCGTTTTTCCCGTATGTTGCAACGTGATTAACTTTAACACACACACACACACACACACACACACACACACACACACACACACACACACACACACACACACACACACACACACACAACAAGTCCGCTCTAAGACCTGAATTTAAAGTTTTACTGATGTCATTGCAGCATCACTATACTTGTACAAACTAGTGGTAGCACACCAGATTACCATGTGAAGGA
>CM035196.1:13591197-13606197 GCA_020233015.1 Callinectes sapidus | reverse complement strand
CAGCCAGAATACTGCTAGGGTCTCTACAAATATTATAACATAACGTTTTCTTGCCACGCAACTCTATCCATACAGCTTTTTCTCTAAAAATTACTAAATTAAGCCTTTCTCAACAATTTTGCTATGTTAAAAAATTCTAAAATATCATTTGCGCTAATTCGATCGATAGCTTGCTCATTTTCCTAAAATCCAATTGAATATTGCATATAAATTTCATATATAATTTGTTTCTTGCACTTACATGTATCGTTTCAGCTTCGCCTTCGCTTTCATGGTGTGTGTGTGTGTGTGTGTGTGTGTGTGTGTGTGTGTGTGTGTGTGTGTGTGTGTGTGTGTGTGTGTGTGTGTGTGAGCGCGCGCTTGCTTGCTTGCTTGCTTGCTTGTTTGCTTGCTCTTACAGTTGTTTCCCCGTCACTGTTCTCTATCTCTAGGTAAGGCTTTAATTCTTGCTTCGTTGTCTCCTGCCAGGCCAGTTCCTGTTGAGCATGTGGCTTACAACGCTACGCCCCGGTGGCTGGGTACAGAAGTGGGAACCCCCTGTGACGACCCGTCTGAACCAACCCACAGAATTCACCGCCACTGCCTCCGTAATGTCTGTTATTGAACTGCAGTGATTAAGGGCGCGGCCTTCACCGGCACCCTTAGTATTGCATGCCGCGGGAGAAGGGTCGGGGGAGACGATGTGGTAGTGGGGGGGGGGGGAGGGGAGACGAAGGCCAGAAGAAACAAGCATCGACCATCAAATGCCATCGAGTGTTAAAAGTCTGGTTCATGTTCATAATATTTTCTACAAGACTGGAAGTTCATTGGAAATAAAGTGGTACTCGAAATATCTACATATCTACACAACATTTGCATACTCGCTATTACTGATCCAAAGTTTTATATAACCAATGCACACCAAAACATAACCCATGACCTCACTCAAGAAAACACACCTATCTGATCACTATCCCAGCACTGTCAATCTTTTCATTCAAACATCAAGTCATCGCCGACAACTTGATTCTGCAAGTGTCCTTATTAGGTGCACACCTGTGTTGAAGCCCCACCACTACCATCACCACCATCAACAACAACAGAGGCAGGATAATGTTGTGATAAAAACAAGAGAAGGAGCGATACCAGAAAGAACAGCAGCAACAGCAGAAGTAACAGCAGCACCAACAGTTATGGAACCTCAAGCAGCAAGGGCAACATAAAGGCAGTGCCCACAACAGCAACGCAATTGTCATCGCCACTATCGTTATCGCTAGCACATGTCAGCAGCCTTGAACTAATGAAAGTGCTGTCAATTACTGATATGTGTGTGTGTGTGTGTGTGTGTGTGTGTGTGTGTGTGTGCAGTATATTTTCATTAATTCTACTACTACTACTATTGGTACTGGTGGTGGTGTGGGTGTTGCTGTTACTGCTATTTCGTACGGCTATACTGCTACTTGTTACTGTCACTGTTCGTCGTCTCCTCTCCTAGCCTGCCATCTCCCCCCAGTTACCGAGAACTTCCCCTTGGCCGGGAATAGCTCCGTGACGCGATAGTTAATGTTAAGTCTCACCTTGATGCTGCCGAGTCTCCTCTATAATTTAGAATAGTTGGCCTACAAGAAACAAGGAAGAGGAAAGGAAAGAAGAAAAGGAAGGAAGGAAGAACACTCACAATCTTCGTCTGTGCAGGCATTACTGTCCAATTTTGAGGAGGAGTTGCGATGACAGACATTCAGGAGAAGGGGGAAGTACTCATCTGCACCATTTTACACACGCCATTACTTGATGTCTACGCGATGTTTGTTTACCGTGTTGATATATTTATGTAGGCGCGTATATTTATCAAAGGTGGCAGTGCCAAGTGTTGCCTAACCTGGCCTCTATATCTATACATTATGGTCCTGCTCCTCTACCGCACATAGCAACGCGAGGTTTGGCTCTGGTAAGGTGTTTTAGGAAGATTATGGCGAATCCCTTTTATGTGTACAAAGAGGTTTCATGCCAAGGCTGGGATAAGAATGTCACCTATGCTGCTGCTCCTTTTTCGGTTAGTCAGCTGAATCTAAACAGCGTAAATCTAACCACTGTTCCGATAAATTTGGAAACAGTAGAGTATTCATGAAAATGCTTTCCATTTATAATATCATCGCAGTGCCGTGCCCCTGAAGACGTTGGCGACCATGGATTGCCACATCTCTCTCTATCTCTTGTGATTTACAATATTTGTACAGTTTTACTTCCATCTCCTACTGTTCTTATTATTCCATCCATATACTTCACCCTTTGTCCTCCTCTTGCTCCACAACCTGGGATTCTACCTGTTAAACTTAGGTCTTCTATCTTTCTATATTTAATACAAATCGTTCATAGCGTACATGAGTGTAGTTCTGACCTTTTTCTGCAGTGCAATTTTGATCGATTTAACTTTTTTAGATGTGTGTCTTGCCTGCACAGTCACAGTGAGCTGATGACAAGGCCACTCAGACCATGAACCACGTAACCTCAAGAACTCGGTGATGTGTGTGAGCGACAAGAAGGAATTGCACCTCGTCAACCACTCACCAAGAACGAAAACAAAAAAACTTAGGATTGTGGGAGTAGTAGATGGATGCTGAAATGAATCTTCTCTAACCCGCATCAAAGAAGACGACGAGAAATAGAGTGAAAGAGAAATCAATATGAGAGTATTGACATTATATTTTAAGACAAAGATGGTGTCATGAAGAAAAGTAGTAGTAGTAGTAGTAGTAGTAGTAGTAGTAGTAGTAGTAGTAGTAGTAGTAGTAGTAGTAGTAGTAGGAAAACAGGAAAACCAAAGATAAGGAGAGAGCAAGCATATGATGACAGAGAAATACTTCATAAGAGCTGGAGTGAGAAAAAAAGTGAAACATGATACGTAGAGCGGAAAAGCTGAGAGAGAGAGAGAGAGAGAGAGAGAGAGAGAGAGAGAGAGAGAGAGAGAGAGAGAGAGAGAGAGAGAGAGAGAGAGAGAGAGAGAGAGAGAGAGAGAGAGAGAGAGAGAGATAAGGAGCTATAGGAAGGTCACATTGTCCAATAAGTTCAAGGTCAAGAGAGGTTGGTCTCTTGAGTAGTACTTAAGTATAAACGCATATAGAAGCGTAGTTGATTTAGTAGGTAAAATGCATAATCTAGTAGTGTATGACGGTTACTCGGTACTGGATATGGTAGCCAACACATGACGGCATTAATACAATAACGCATGGCACCACCTACTGTATGCGAGATCGATAACATGTACCGAGTGGAATTTCTCACGAAGCAACATACGACACTACAAAGAACGACATTGAAATATGAAATAAAAAGTTTTGTGCAACAGTAACACGTTACTTGCTCCAATATTTGCTCCAAAAGAGAGAATGACGGAGTGTATGTGTGTTTGTGCCGAGTGACACGTGTGAAGCGGTAGAGGGCGATGTGGCAACCCCGTACGTCCTTCACGCGCTGGAGGTCATAGAAAACGGAAACGTTGCACGTCCGAGGATTTTCACGTACAAGTCTCAAGGAGGACTTCGCAAAATCTCACACTCTCACAAGATTGAAGCTCGCCAGTCTTAGTGGGAAACAGTTCAGTGGTTTAGAATTAGCTCCAGTGTGACACACCAGATGACGGCTGATAACAGTTCAAATCATGCAGGAAGGGAAGTGCCAGCTCTTTGCTCAAGGCACGTCTGTCACACAGTGTTATGACATGTGTTTTAAGGAAGTACCTTAAAAGTAAGGAAATGTTTACGGATAAGCTTGAGGAACTTGTTGTGTGAACACCGCGAAGTGAAGAAATCGCCACATCTAATATGTGTACAAGGCTGAGGATGCTATCTTCCAAGACACTTCATGGTCTGTCGCCTCGAAAAATATACTTTTAAAATCATTCATAATATGAAATCTTGTTACGTGGTCTGCTATCCACCGACTCGTGAGTCAACACTCATATAATGGATAAATAACACACACACACACACACACACACACACACACACACACACACACACACACACACACACACACACACACTGTGTGTGTGTGTGTGTGTGTGTGTGTGTGTGTGTGTGTGTGTGTGTGTGTGTGTTGGGGTTGAGTACATGGAATGCAGGAGGGGAGTGGGTTTGCCTTTCAGAGAAGTGCTGCCCGGCCACAACCACTCAGTCACGCACGTCTCCCTCTACATTGGCGGCTTCACTAAATGCTGTTAACTCGCTTTGTTATTTATCCTTCTCTGTGGCACTGGAAGAGGAAGTCACGAAGATATAGTATTATGTCGTTGTTTTCACTTGCCCTCGAATGATGTCAGTCAGTCTGTTCAGTGTGCGGGTCTAGACATTGCTTCACCTCATGCACTGCCTGACGTGAGCAACGCACAGAGGCGTGAGACATACGTGGCAGGCGCTCGCAGGTTTGTATGTTCATCCAGTATATCGTGTAGGAACTCTTCAATGTGACGAGTAATAAACCGATGCTGAATGCTACAGAACACACACACACACACACACACACACACACACACACACACACACACACACACACACACACAAAGTTTCATTGGTTAATAAAAGTATATTTAGTCGAGAGCAGTGGGTTTCCTTCAAGCGGACCTGTGTCATTGGTGGAGTTGGAGGGTGTGTCCATCACCGCCTCCAGGAGACAGCCAATCAAGACAAACGTCTGAAAAAAGATCTGTTGCGATGCGGTTGTGCAGGATTCTCGAGATGAAGGTTGTGGAGGAGGCAAAGGAAATTACGAAAGAAAAGCACAATGAAAGAGAATTATTGTATCAGTAACGTGACACAGGCGACACAAGGCAGGTTGCCTCAGCAACCTAGCTCCTCCCTCCCAAGAACCCTGGACAATAGAGCGTTGGCAGCGGCGGCGCTTGCGTCATGCGGGGAGGGAGGACCAGTACCGCCGTGTTTTGAGACCTGCCTGTTGAGCTTTACTTGCTGCACCACTGTTTGCTTTCCTCTCTCTGTTTGTTTATTGTTGTGCAGCAATAACACTATCAATTCTAATATGTGAACGCTTTACTATCGACCAGCAGACATGACTTCCCTCCAGGATAGCTTGGTCGTGGGCCGGAATGTCTTATTCTGCTTATATTTTGAGCCGGAATGTCTTATTCTGCTTATATTTTGAGCCGTCAATAATTGAATGAGGTTGTTGCACTCTTGCGTCGGCAATACGGATACCTACATACTAGCACAAGAGGGGTCACCTCTTTATTATTGTCAGGTCTGATCCCCTTGCCGCACAGTGTATTGCCTTACACTACGCCTCCTCCATCTCACTCGTCTTTCGCCAGCTCATTCCATCAATACATCCTTACTTTCGACATCGCCCTCATCCCGGAAGTGTTCAATGTTCAGGCAATTATCATTGTATTCATCTAGGTCAAGAAGCCTAGCTTGCCGCGGCAGTAATTGGCGAAGTGGTTTTCTTTATCTGAGGATAGGCTGGGACGAGTCCTAATTATAATAGTTAAGATTGAGTGGTGTTCCAACCAGCACGAAGGATGCAACAATATGCTTGCGAGAGACTGATGTGGGTGACTCCAGTTCTTACATCAAAGTCAAAGTAATTCAAAGAAACATGATACACCGTCATTTTCTTATAAAACCTTCCTGAAAATTACTGTTATTGTGCTTTAATGGACAAAATTCCAACGCCCACAAATACATAATTACTACGTATGCCAGTACGCTGAGGGACGGTTGAGAGGCCTGGCTGTTTGCAGCGTGGCATTTGCATGTGGCGAAAAAAAAATGAAGATAAAGATACGTGGGGACATTAAGATATAATCAGATTAATTATCAGAAGAGAAAATGAATAACATATTTGTTTGGTGTTTGATGTTAATTATATTATCTCGTCTAATAAGTTATTGCATTACAATGTGTATTACAATAGATGGTGCTCATTTTCCCTATGACCATGTTGACTCTACTGATTTAATCTTTATATTGTAACACCAACATTTTTTATGCTTTTATCATTTTTTTTACACATTTTTTTCAGAAAAATACGTCTTAATCACTGCTTCATTAAAGAGAAGATAATAATAAAATCAAGGAACAGCAATCTAAATCAATAACAAAAATATTACAACGATGATATAACCGTACGAGTAAAATACAAATTAAAATAGAACTAGAAATTATAAATAAAAAAAGGCACGGCACTGCGATAAGATAAGGAAAACGTCAAAGTGACAGACTTAAATAGCTGCAGAAGTACCACGAGTCAAAAACCGCATCAGTGACTAGGAGAAGCAAATATTCCTTGTCCCAGGGGAAAGGGCAAAGTTCATTCTCAACTAACGGATACAACAAGCACAACCCGTTTTCTTATGATAATGAGACGCAAAAACGCGTCTCGGGTCTCTAAATAAGATATAATTGCATTAATACATACAACCTTGAGTTCTCCGATGGTCTATTAATAGTAGTAGTAGTAGTAGTAGTAGTAGTAGTAGTAGTAGTAGTAGTTATATAATCCCGAGTAATGAATTTGGTTGAGAAACTGAAGGGTACTAGCACTAAATCGTAGTAATTGAGAGAATATGAGACTTGTTCCTTCCTGCTCATTATCATAAAGAAAACAAGTGGTGTCCGTCTTCTATCAGTGAATAATTAATGATACACTCAGCCTGGGCCATTCATACTTTACTACGCTGTCTTCCAAGGCGTAGCGATAGTTACTTCTATCTTTCCTTCTTTCTTCTTTTGCATTTAGAAGGGAAAGTTGAAAGTTTAGCCTCTCTGCCTGTCTGCCTGTCTGAAGAAGAAGGAAAATAAAAGAAGAAGGAAAATAAAAGAAGAAGAAGAAGAAGAAGAAGAAGAAGAAGAAGAAGAAGAGAAGACAGTAATAACAAAGAACTACATTCCGAGGAGCATCACCACCTGCCGTTTGGGAAAATAAGAAAGTAACGTCTCACTTTCCATAAGCAGCGCAATTACTGATTCTTTCTCCCTGCGCAGTTTATGGATCACGCTGTTGAATTCTACTCTATCTATGTACGACTGTGTCTGAAAAGTAATGTGAACAACGACACAGTATGATATCATCTCTATAAGCTTCATTTTCCTGGCCAGAAGCAAAATACACTACATCTGGTGAGAGAGAGAGAGAGAGAGAGAGAGAGAGAGAGAGAGAGAGAGAGAGAGAGAGAGAGAGAGAGAGAGAGAGAGAGAGAGAGAGAGAGAGAATGGGTTAGCTATGACGTTCAAGGAAATTATATAAGAATTGAACAGGAAATGCGAGGGAAAACAACATCTCGAAAAATGTTCGCAGGAAAAAAATAAATAAAGTAGGTGGAGTTTGGAGACGATTATGAAATTCCTGTACATGTCGCTAGTCACGCTCGCACCACCAGGCCAGCCAGCCAGCCGCCTCACACAGCAAAGGGAAGTGTTGGAGGTTGTCATTACCAGGGTGAACAGTGGCATGTTTATGTGTAGGTATGTGTTTTTCTATTGATTACTCAGACTATACAGTGTGTGTGTGTGTGTGTGTCAAGGTTATATACTTTACTTTTTTAAGATTGCTTTAAACTCCTACGTCAAACATTTACATACGTAACGGCACTTAATTTCTGCAGATAAACGTCATTCGTAAATAGCTTTAATACTTTATAGAGCAAACTTCTTTTTCCATCTATCCTCCTCCAGCTATTATAATTCTACCTACGATGGTGACTGTCAGGCGGGAGAGGGGATTGATGTTCTAAGCCTGTCATATATCCACATCAGCAAACAGATGCAAGCATGAGCATCTGGGTTAAAGCTTAAGACGAAAGAAAGAGAACAGAGAAGGTTCATAAACCTAACACCCTGTCATGGATATCTGTTTGGCTTTTCTTTCAGTGTCAGTCAGTCAGTGTCTACCTGATACTCTGTATTTACCTTATGAGGATGGTGTGTCCTCTTTCTCTTAGTTCTTGACATCAATATACTTCTTCGGTATCACATTCTTCCTCGTCTCTTAGAGGTTACCAAAGACGACTATTCTTAGCAACACTTACAGTATAAGCTTTTATCACAAATAATGCAGCCCACTTAGGCCAACACGCGAATCTCCCCCAGGCTCCACTCACTGGTGTTGTCTGACCGGCGGGAGGCGGGAGGCTGGAGGCGGGAGGTGGGAGGCGAGTGAGGCAATGAATCAACTGTTGAACCCTCGTTTCATGCTTCAGAAAACTCATGTCTGTGGTCTCTCTCTCTCTCTCTCTCTCTCTCTCTCTCTCTCTCTCTCTCTCTCTCTCTCTGTGTATACGGGTCTTCCAGCGCATGGGTTCGAATCCCGGCCAAGGTTCGAGGGTAGGCAGGGATTGCACTCAAGGTGGACTTTCAAATAGAGCTCCTTTAGCCCATAAATTCCTGTAAAATTCCCACATTGTATAAAGAAGTAGAGAGAGAGAGAGAGAGAGAGAGAGAGAGAGAGAGAGAGAGAGAGAGAGAGAGAGAGAGAGAGAGAGAGAGAGAGAGAGAGTTATGTATCATTTCCTTCCGCTTTGTTGCGTTGTCTTTCATGCATCAATGCTCCGCCCACTACTCAATCACACTAACTAATTGTTAAGTAATAACCTCTTGCTTATTCATTTATCTACTTATCCATTCATTCAGTGATCATATTGATGTGAAGTAAATTAATCTTGTTCAGTTTCAAAGTATCGTAACCAAACGTAGTGAAATGCAAAAGTATGACTGGCACATCCTTTCTTTCCACAATGTGCGTCGTTCTGCTTGTCTGACCTATACAGTATGGAGGTAATCGAGCACGTCTGAATAAAATTGATTTGTTTTGACCATTAGTTGTTAAAAAACACCGCACAAAAAAAAAAGTATGTTGGGGAACATCCAAAATAAAAGTTTTACAACCACAATAAATCTTGAGCTTTCATAAGACATGACTATACTACTACTACTACTACTACTACTACTACTACTACTACTACCACCACCACCACCACTACCACTAACTAACCATATATAAAGTAGCTTTCATATTCAGTTCCCTTTGGACGAACAGTCATTCCCAGAGGTCCTAGCACCGCCAGAAACAGGCTACAAGTTGAATGGGAACACTTACGGTTTGGGTCTTCCTCTTTGGGCGACAGCAGCACAGAACGAACTTCATGGTGGATGCTTTTAAAGAGTGAGATGAACGCGCGTGGTGGTTGACGAAGCTGGTTCAGATGTTAGGTGAAGTGTTCAGCTTGGTGGGTAGTTTGGCAGAGTTGTTAGGAGGGTATTCAAAGGGAGGGTGGGAAGGCAGGGACGTGTGCTGTCGAGTCGTTCGACCTGACGACTGGCGGGTGGCGACCAGCACTCAAGCGATGTTGGTGCTGTTGGAGTTGCCTTGTAGCTGTATTGGAATGCTAATGCCCAGTGACAGTGGCAAGACTCAATTGAGATAAATAATAAATTTTAACTGAATACTCGACTCACAACAACACGGTTGAAGGAAATATGACTGATATAATTGATTTACTTGGGGAAAATGTTAGTGCTAGAGGGCTTTCACAAAGAAAGATTGGATCAATTGATATTGTAGTAATACAAACAAGTATCGGCACACCACCTCTTCGTTACGTCTGCTTCCCGACACTGAGTCCGGTATGAGCGAAGAGTGACAGCTGAACAGCAAGGCCAGCAGGCTCAAGGCACACTCTCTCTTCACGCTCCTTACACCTGAGGCCCGGAAGCGCTCGGAAGTAAGGTTGGGTGATTATTGCGTTGGCTGGCTGAATATTATCTAAAATATGACCACACCATGGCACATTTTCTTTTATGCTACGTAGCGGTCAGCTGTCACATAACGCGTAACATTTGTCAGAAATTTAGAAAGAAAAATAAATACACAGCACATTCGGTGAGCACCTTCCTAAAAGTCTAAACAAAATTTTATAAAGTATTAAGATTCATCACAGGTTTCGTGTTACCAAGCAGAGGCTGGAGAGGAGTGAGGCAGGCAGTGAGTGGGTTGTGGTTCTAGTATCCATTGTTCTTTTAGACAGATACAATTCAATGTGTTATTTTGGTATTTTTCCCATCCTTCGTATCTTTATGTACTTTTCTCTCTCTCTCTCTCTCTCTCTCTCTCTCTCTCTCTCTCTCTCTCTCTCTCTCTCTCTCTCTCTCTCTCTCTCTCTGTGTGTGTGTGTGTGTGTGTGTGTATTCAGTCAGATCATAACTGCGTTTTATTTCCCAATGTTGGCAAAAGAAAAAGAAAAGATATAGTCAACAATGGAATTTGAATAAAAATCATTTCCAGTTTGGGAAGAGAGAGGGAGAGAGAGGGGGAAAAAAACTCACTCTTGTTCAGTGAAGTGGCCTTGCAGCGACTTTTTTTTCTTTTACCGTAGCTACACTTTAACGCTGATTAATACAATTTCATACAATAACAGTGATTGTATAATTCTGGAAACGAAGTAGGAATTTCAATACCCTTGGCCCATATTCTGGTCCTTACAAACACTCCTTTTTCTCTTCCCCCTACATGTATTCCTTGATTTCCCTTCCACCACATCAACCGCAAACCTTTCTTGACCTTCAGCGGATTACCCTCATGTGTGTATCGCCTCTGGGAAGGTTCGTGAGCAGCGTGGTGACAGGAAATTACTTGTCGATGAGAGGCTGCATTGAGGAGAATCTCACTTATATGTCGGCTGTGATAAGTAGATGACACACACACACACACACGAGGATGAATACTAATGAGAAGGCGTGATGTGACATCCAAACATGGAAGGAATAACGCAAGCAGTAGGGCGAGAGTGATGGCAATACGTAATATGATATCCAACTAGTGTGGTTAGAATTGGCGCGGCAGTGATGAACGTAGCAAAATGTGTGACAATTGTGGTGAGAGAGTTTTTATGTACGATGACCAATAGTTTCAGTCAATTCCAGCAGACTTATTTACTTTTTTAAACTCAGAAAGAATATAATTTGAAATGTATCTGACGACTATTTTCTTATGCCCCGCGGAGCAAGATATTATGATTACTTCTTTTAATATAGATGTCACAGATTATTGCAGCCTCAGAGTGTAAATTATGTATCATCTTTACTCAAAATGTTTTCACTTAGTCATCACGTAGACTCCTTATAATCATTTTCCCAAACACCTCAAAATTCATTCTAAAGTAAACGTAGACAAATTCATCAAACGTTTCCTTTTCGTTTATGATCATGCCTGACATCTATATTTCTTCCTTTTTTTCGCAGATATATTGGTATTCATTTTGAGGAAGTCAACGACCCTCGGAGACTTCATAATGATGCAAGTGAGACGTGCTGTCCCTTTCACCTGACGTGTGGGCGTGCAGGGCGGTGTGAAAGCGACCTAGGAACCTGGAAACCCTGGTGCAGTGGTCGGAAAGATTACCTAATACCTGCACCGTGCTTGGCCTGTGAGGGATGAGAGAACACTTTTAACCACTAGTGACCTTTCTCATGGTCAAGCACACACACACACACACACACACACACACACACACTGACGTCCTTGCTGAAGGTTGATTCCTGAAGGTCACAGGCAGTAGTGGGGGTGGTGATGGTGGTGGCGGTTACCAAGAAGAATATGAGGCGAGGATCACGACTTTATTATAGCGGTAGTTGTGGCTATCAATGTAATAAAATGTAATCACTGGAGAAGTGGTGATGATAACGATGTAAATGAGGCTCTCTCTCTCTCTCTCTCCCTCTCACTTAGAATTCGTATCTGGTCGAGTCTTCTGGCTTTGATATTAAACCTCTTATAAGGATTTACACTTCTGAATAACATTAATAGATTACTGGTGCTATTCATAGTTCACGTTAACTCATTAAAAGCAAGTGGCGACAAGTTCAAACTGGTCGAGGGGTGCTGCTCTTGCTCTATCTTCGAATGTTTTTTATCCCGAGCTCAGAGTTTTCCTGAAGTCAAAGTGTATACTTTTAATGCAAACAAATACCGGACACGAAATAGGTAATGAAAATAAGATTAAACAAAAAATAAAGTAATGAATAAACCTGGTTAGCTGTGGCGGGGATGGAAGGACGATTATTCTTCAGCCAAGTAGTTATGCGCCAGGATCGAACTCTAACGCTGGCCGTGAGCCCAACGCCTCAACACAAAACTACTGGCTCACCTAATGATGATGATGATGATGATACTAAATCTTTATGATAGGAATCCAATCGTTAGACATTTACCTTACTGCATATAATTTTTTTTTTATCTATTCCAGACTCTCTCGTATAGTTTCGCATTTGTATGTCATGGGCAATATTAGTTTTCACGTAAGAGTTGTATTTGGTTAATATTTCTGCGCATTATGAAGTGAATGTTGCTCTTGGTGACTTATTATTATATTACTATTATGTACTTAATTGTATACCATTCATAGCTTTGAGAATCCTCGTATATATAACTGTAAACTTGAGCATCGGCTAATTCTTCCCTTTCATCATGCACGAACGCTAAGGAAACTGATTAATGTTAAGGGAGGCGGACAACATGTTTGTTTGAAGAGTAAAGAGCAGTCTGGATCTACAGAAGAAGAGACCGCCGGTCAATGCCGTTCCATGCAGTGCTGGGTAATGTCACAGCAGCACCCCAACTTAAGTTATCCTGGTAATCAAAGAACTGCCTTACCAGACAAGAACACAATTATATTGTGGGTTTAACAGAAAAATTCCAGGACATAAATCAATATTTAGCTCCTCACTATAGTTGTTATTGATTGCGTCAGTCCATGCGGCGGCTGGGTGTGTTGAGCAGGTCACGCCGCCGCCCACCACAGATCTCCTCCAGCCGCGCAGCATCGACCAGAGCTGACGCAAGCTGACGCAATAGAGGAAACAACGCAAGTCTCATTCAGGGGAATTTTCTTCTGGATCTCTGAGAGCGAGGTAGTAGCGCACCAAGGTGACAAACAGTACTTACCTTCTTGCGAATTGCTTCCTTGTTCATGGCGTGGTGACTTGGAACTGAGGAACTGAGATGCTCAACCCGTCGTGTACTCCCACAGGAGGAAGACTACGTCACGATACTCACTACTCGCTGAGGCTGGAGGTGCGGCTCTGACGTCACTACCAATAGGAAGGTGTCATTTCACCGCCATATTGAAAAGCCCTTTCCTTCATTAACTGATAAACTGTGGAGACCATTCATAGGCCTGAAAAGTTCATGTATCGTTGTAGAAGAATTAAAAGAGTACGTGTCCGATTCCTCTAGCGCACCAATGAAGAGGTGCTGGTGACACCTTTCCCCCTCCCTCCCTGTACGTACTGTACGTAAATAGCCTAAAGCGCACTGAGTCCGACAAAAATATCTACACCCCGAGGTGAAAAGGTCACGAGGGCTACGCGTCCTGCGTCACGTAATCGCTAACTTACCTTGTTCTCTTGGACCTGACATCAGGACTGGAGGGGAATGGACAATTCGTTGTTATACAATCAATCTACTGCGTAAGAATTCTAGGGTTCCGCGGTGGTGCCATGGCCAGACCACCTGCAGGGATCTACGTGTCACAGCAGACAGCAATACATAGCCAGATGAGAATCTCCACTTTCCAGGTTCATAGGTCCTGCACTTTATGCCACTCTGTCCACACAGGTTAATTAAGGTCTCGCCAGGTGTCGCAGTTTTACTAGGCATTACTGAGAGGAGTGTGATAGCTGATCGTTATTGTCTGGTGAGGCTAACAAGGATCCCTCAAGGTAAGCAGTGCACCGGTTATTAATATACGCTGACGAGGGTAAAGATGCTACTACATGTAATATCACAGTAAGTGGAGGGACGGTGATAAATAGAGCAATACTTCCTCATAAACTTCTGGTGGGTCAACATAGTCACAATGTAGGAAGTACGTAATTCACTTGGCATACAACCTTGCGTGGGCTGCCTCTGACGATGCACACGTGTACATTACGCGTGGAGCCAACAAGGTGTACAGTACAGGTGGGGCCAGCAATGAGTTACCTACAACAGTAACTCACCCACAGATACATTACTGAGGGACTGCTGAGGCGCAAACCAATACAAGGACGCAGCAAAAATTCGAGCATTACCAACACGCTGCTTAAAAATATTTTTTTTTCAGATATATATAATTATTGTTGAAAAAGAAAAGTGCAGTGAAAAAATATAACACTTAATATATAGAAAATATGGAATATTGAATATATAGATGCATACTACCTTTCTAATCTATCACATGCTTACTCTGTATTACAAATAATTATCCTTTTGTCGATTTTATAATGCGTGAGTAAATATTACGAAATGCCCTTACATTTCTTGGTTGAGTTAAATCATCCACAAGGATACCTAGAATACAAGGACAAATAGTATCGAAGGACACCCTTACGTAATAATCACACGCAGGTGAGCGCCACCACGGACATGACAAATAGACGGTAGGAGTGACCAAACCACCAACACCCACGATGAGTCCAGCATCTTGGAGTGAAGGTCGCCAGCTGTGCATCACCCACAGACCTTGACAAGAAAAGGTTCACCGGGGCCTGTAATACACCGATCCCTTCGCAGAATTAAAAGAGGAAATAAAAACAATATGTCATTCTATACCTGACGGGCACGAGCCTTGCGGTGAACACTTTGTCCAGCACTGTCACCAACCTGTCATTGCGTCGCCCAGTCAACGGTCGGCCAGAAAAACCTTCCTTCAAAAGGTTCAAGGCCAGCTTCATTCTTTTGTACCATATATAGATAGAGTATATTAATTAGTCTACATTTGTGAGGCAGAGTTGGGGGTACAAGGACTTGCTCTTCCCTGCAGTAGCATTAGTGCGTTGCTGCTATTGTTATGCGTGAATGACGCGTGGACGATCCTCTGGAGGAAGAACGTGCCATAAGCCAGTGCGGTCTGTACGGAAGAGAGTAATATATAAGACAAATCAGAGAGTATGTTAGGGAGAGAGAGAGAGAGAGAGAGAGAGAGAGAGAGAGAGAGAGAGAGAGAGAGAGAGAGAGAGAGAGAGAGAGAGAGAG
>CM035196.1:13580336-13588394 GCA_020233015.1 Callinectes sapidus | reverse complement strand
GAGAGAGAGAGAGAGAGAGAGAGAGAGAGAGAGAGAGAGAGAGAGAGAGAGAGCAAACTGACTGAACTACAACAGCAAGGTCATATGGAGAAGATTAGGATTGAGAGAGAGAGAGAGAGAGAGAGAGAGAGAGAGAGAGAGAGAGAGAGAGAGAGAGAGAGAGAGAGAGAGAGAGGCAGTCATGATTGACATACAGAGATTATGTTGTATTTACTTTTGTTGTCAGGACTTGTTCTACAAATATTTATTATAGGAAACTAATTTGAAAGCTAAAATAATACACTGCTTGTTACAAACACATACAATAGATTGTGTAATACACTACCACTACATTCCGAAAGTGTTTATATTTTGTGTGCTTTTGTAGTATGTTACATCCTGAATGTTTATATATTATATTTTGTGTATAGAATTTCCCGTCCCACCGCTCCACGCCACACCTCTCCTTAGGGCGGAGAAAACTCACCTATGATTTGTAGGGGAAAGCACTCGTGCTTTACACAATCTTAAATAATAAAGAATTTGAATGGTAAATCAAATCTGAATCCAGGAAATATATAAGCAGGCTTAACACGTCTGTAACAAAAGGTTCCC
This sequence comes from Callinectes sapidus, assembly GCA_020233015.1. Lineage (NCBI taxonomy): Eukaryota > Metazoa > Arthropoda > Malacostraca > Decapoda > Portunidae > Callinectes > Callinectes sapidus. The sequence goes on along the minus strand of CM035196.1, from coordinate 13,587,800 downwards.
TAGTGAAGGCTTCTAGGCACTGCGACTTCCTGAATTGTATTTCTTCACCACTAAGCAACCGTTGCAAGGATTCCACCGAGAAAGGCTTTGCTTATTTACAATAATTCAAAATTTTCATGCAACTAATTCGTGAATATCTAGAGTTCACTGTGTACGTTAAACGCGGATTGGTCCTTATCTCCTATCAATATTACACGGGTTTCCCTTACTGGAGAGGCGATATCAGGATTTGAAAAAAGAAGAAAAAAAAAAAATTCTTGTTCAGGTGTGTGTGTGTGTGTGTGTGTGTGTGTGTGTGTGTGTGTGTGTGTGTGTGTGTGTGTGTGTGTGTCATAAACAGCATTTTTTAATTTTTATTTGACAAGCCCTTCTCATGTTCTTGTTGATTTCCAATACCGACAAGCGAGACCAAGCTTGTTGATGAAGGTTACAAGGGATAGCTTGGGTAGACTAGCATAAAAACACTGACGGTCACACGTAGCGAACCATCAAAGCTGTGAAAAAATGGAGTTGTATCGATTGTCTTCTAACTCGTAAGATGGGCTGATCATAGACAACCCAGTGACCTTGCCTTCGTAACGGCGCTGTCTCTACATATTAGGGACAGGGAACGCTTATCCCACCACCATACCACTGCTACTATAACTAACTATCACTTCCGTAAATGCAACTCCACCACTCCTACTGTAATACTACCACCACTTCTATAACTACCGCCACCAATGTAACTACGACCTCTACCATAAGGTTGCCATATATATATATGTATGTATGAACTCTAAAAATCCCGGACACCATTCCGAACACCTGATATATTGGAAAATATGTAAAATAATTGAGGGTATTAGTTGCGGTTAGAAATCAAGTAACATACTGTACTACATTACCTCCCACTGTTTTCCTCAATCCAAAGTATTAACATTTAATAAAAACCTAACATTTGTCAAGTTCTGTGAAATCTAAGCACATCACAGGGCTTAAAATTGTGGACAAACACAAACCTGGTGAGAGTCACTTGACTTCTGACGAGGTCTGCCTGTGACACTGCTGTTGTCAAGCTGACACATTCACTCACTGCTGATGGAACCAAATCTGAGAATACTATCATAGTGTCCTGTGTAGCTACCCATGAGAGTCTATCAGTAACAATGTGTGTCTATGTGGGCTGGTTGATTGGATAAGGTGTTATAAGGCAACAGACACAGCCATACTATGGGGTTGTGGGCAAGAGGGCTTGGTCTCCTCATCTAGAGCTGTATGGTGAGACCTGGTATCTGTGTCTTCCTCTTTTCCTTTTAATAATGTTGTGACCAATGGCCAATAATAAGAATAAACTTTAAAAATAAAAATAATCTCTTGGATTGAGTAGTAACTGGAATATTTGTGCATGTGAAGGGAAAGTATTTGAAAAATTAAGGGAAAAGAAAGTAGATATATACTGGCTAAAAAATGTGAAAATATAAATTGTGCTGGGTTGGCAATGGTATGAGTGACAGTGTACTAGTGGATGAGAAATGGATAGATGGATAAGAAGGATACATGAATTTATGTTAATGACCACAAAGTCAAATATGACTGATCTTATAAGAGTGTTTGAAGGATTACTTGAGAGTATAACTGTGATTTTAGCTGATGAATCTTAATGCAGACATGGGATGCAGCTGTATGGTGTGTAAAGACATATGGAAATGGTTAAGTTACCAGAATTTATCTAATGACCCAACACTCATGTTGCAATAGCAGACAGATTAGCTACTTCTTGGTCAAAGGGTCAGACCAAGCTCTGGTAAAAGGTGTGCATGTAATTCTTGGTTAAAAATGAAGTAATAACATGAATTATTTGCATGTATGTTTTAAGTAGTGAAGAACAAAATACACGGAAGCTGATAAATGATATAGTCAGGAAATAATTTCTCATGAATTTGCAGACTTGTAATAAAACATAAGGAATATACTAAAGTATAAAGGAACATTATCATATTCTAAATTAAAATCAGTGTTACAGATTCAGAATGTAATCAAACACTACACAAATTGACACAAGATTTTTAGAGTGGAGGAGAAAAGATGGAAGAATAACAAGGTATTTCAAGATCAAATATAGTTAGAAAATAATGACAAGTCTTAAAAGTCAATAAACAAACTTTAAAAAATTGAATAGTTCATGTGGACAAGATAGAAATGAAGGTTCCTATAATTGCTAGACAGATAGAGAATCTTATAACTGAGATGTTACAAGTGTAAATTGCAGCTGGCACAGAAGGTGCAGTGTGTCACTAACTTTTTACATTATTTTTTTAGTCTGATGAAATTGAATCTGATACCAAGATAGCACTGCATTAAACCAGCTATTCATCAGTAGTACTTTAATAACAAAGGGAGAAAAAGAGACTCAGAGTGATAGTAAGATCAATGATGGAGTTAACTAAGGATGTGTGTTTCAATGAAAATAAAATGAGAGATGTAAGGGAAGAATAGTTATTGAATGTTTTCTGAGAAGAGCAAATACTCTACGAAAAATGTGAGTAATGAAGGGAACAAGGTAAAGTTGAGGATGAAAGAAAGTTAAGAAATAAGCTATAAAAGCAAAAAAGTGTAAAGAGTGAAGGTGAAGCATCTGTGATATGTGTGTGTGTGTGTGTGTGTGTGTGTGTGTGTGTGTGTGTGTGTGTGTGTGTGCATTTTACCAAGTTGTATTTACCTAGTTGTGCCCTACGGGAGAGGAGCTATGCTCGTACTGTCCCGTCTCCATAACTACTTTCATCTAACTTTTTCCTAAAACTTTGTATAATGTTGGCACACACCACCACCACCCCACCCTCCAATCCATTCCACAACTTAATGCTTCTTTGCGGAAAGCTAAACTTCTTTATATCTCTTCTACAGGTTCTACAGGTCTTAATGGTTACTCACAGATCTTTTTCTTCTATTCTTATGATAATTTCTTCATTTCCTAAATAGTATTAGTTGCCTTCTGTTCTTCCTGCACTCTTTTGTAAGTCCATTACACAACATTTCTTGTCATCAAACTCTATGTTCCACCTCCTTTATTTATCCACGTTAAGGCTTGACTCAGAACTTGGCAGTTTTCTTTATCATTTACTTTTCTCATAATCTCAACATCATAAGCCTTCTTTCCTCCAGTTAGTTAATCCCAAACTTCTCAACCTCTTTTTTTCATAACTGTATTCTCTTAAGTGTATGGAGAACTTTGCCTACACAGAAAGAACGGAGAGCTTGTATAGAGCAATCTTTGGGTACAACTGAGACCACATCACACCACACACTGGAAACAGTAAGGCCCCAATCTGGCTGTTTAGTGATCAAGAGCTTACCTTGAGCAATAAAATATTGGGAAACAAGCATGCAGATGATAGAGTGACAAATTGATTCTTACATTAGCATGGAATCCAAGACTCGACAGGTAAATGTGCATAAAACCAAAATGATGACTTTAGTGAAAGAGGTGACACTAGTAAGAAAAGATGCACAGCCACATGAAATTTCTATTAGATAAAGGCATGGATTTTCATTTTACTTTATGTAGTACTGGGAGATGCACAAGAGATGAAGTAAGATTGTGAGCAGAGGTGGGTAGGTGTCTGAATGTGCAATATGCAGGGAAAGAGATAGGAAAGATAAATGAAGACTGACTTATGCCAGTGGAATAGTGTTGTAGTACAATAATAATAATAATAATAAGTGGATGGAAAAAGCTCTGGAAACTCTTGTCTTTATTGTTTCCTGGTTCTAATGGGCACTTAAGTGATGAGTATTTATTCTTACAAGATGACAAAATATGTGCAGCAAAGAAAATATGGAAGCTGCTACAAATTCTGGAAGCTGACAATGAAGAGATAAGGCTGACATACACAAACACATATGTAGGGAATCTTTCAAAATGACAGTTACCAATAATGAAGCTATACCTCACTGGATTTATGCTTGGGAGAACTTAATTTGGAAGAGATACATACAGTACATAAGAAAAAATAGGTCAAAAGTAAGGAAAACTGCATGCCTCCTATCCTCCTGTGGCCTCCCTGCAAAAGACTTTATTCTTCCTCTCACCCCTATTATGTTCAACTCTCTAATGCAAGAATTAACCAGTACTCCATTCATTCATTCATTTTGCTGGAAAACTCTGGAATTCCCTGCCTGCCTCTGTATTTCAAACTTCCTATGACTTGATTCTATTGAAGAGGGAAGTTTCAAGACATTTGTCCCTGCCTTTTGGCTATCTATTCTTCTTTCAGGGAACTGGCAATAATAGTGGACTTTTCTTTTTCATTGTTTTTGTTGTTCTTGGTTGGCTTCCCCTCTTACATAAAAAGTGTAGTAGCTACCAGAATTAGCTCATTCTGTATAGAACTAAGCTTACTGGTTACTGATTACTAGATATAATGAAAACTAAGGTACAGTTATCTTCCCTTCTTCCAGTACAAAAATAAAAAACAAGAAGGAAAGACAAGGGTGTGTGTGTTTTTTTTTTTTTTTTTTTTTTTTTTTTTTTTTTTGTAAGCATGCATGTAAGAGCACGCAAGTGTCAATGTGCCCTGCCTGCTACCACCCCAATCCTCTCCGCTCCCCCCTCAAAAGATGAAGGGTGTAATGACAGCACTACTTTTTTTTAATGAAATTAAGTAAAATATTTAGTGTTCTATAAGATATATGTAGCTACGAACAGTAGATGGACACTTTATGATAGTAGGTAAAAAAAAGTGGGACTAGTAAGTGCAGCGTGGCTTTCCCACACTTCAGCAGCCCACTCTGAAGTTGTATAGAAGATATTACACTTCTTCACTTCCTTCACTCTGTGCTGGTCATTATGGATTAAACTTACAACAGGGAAAAAGAATTCAGAGAAACTTGGGAATTAATTAAGTTAGCATGGTGAAAACTCATTTTGACAGGTCGGGTAATCAGAGCCAGTGTGGTTAGTGCCAATGCTACTCACCTGTGCACCAGAAGGGAGAGAACACACAGCGTAGTCGTCGGCAGAGAAGCCCCAGCCCAGCAGGCCGTCGTGCATCACGGCAGTAAGCAGTGCCACCCATCCTAGTTTGCTCTGCACGAAGTTAAATTCGCGCCAAGTGAGAGTGGCTCCTACTGAAGGCAGGGACGATACTCCAACGATGAAGGTAATGAACATCGACAAAGTTCCTGTTCCGTGGATGGAAAATATATTAGATTGTCTTTCTCTTCTCAGATTCATGTATGTATCTTTACTTTCTTTCTATTTAGGGTTCATATGTATGAGGAGTAAGATATACATTCACCTAGTAAAGTTTAGAGTTCTTCAACATTTTTTACGCCATTTTTACGCGTTTCCCCTTCAGGCAAAGTTTTCTTTGAATCCATTTTCTTTCATGTACTCTCAGGGGAGTCTGACACACACACACACACACACACACACACACACGTGGTAATTGTTTGCTGACAAAAATCATATTAGGCTTGAGAATACATGATCTAATCCTTTCGAGTTAGGCGTTAATGAAAACACATCTTTCATAACATGATATTATCATGACAAACAAGTGCACCACCAGAGAAAATCAAGGGAGTGTTGAATGAAGTAATCTCGTGTTACATGCCGAAGGTGAGGAACAGCTCTCCCCGCAGGCTCATTCTGTTACTGTAGATGGGGATCTCCTGAGTGACCAGAGTGGTGCTGTTCACCCTAACGTCCACTGATGCAAGGAAGGGCGGTTCCCACACCAGAGGGTCGTAAGTTCCCGACCACACGGCCACGCCTAAGCACATCTGGTGAATCACGAACTATGAGGCTCTAGTCTACAGTATAGATGGTGCTTTCCCTGTAAAGAGCGCTGTCCTACATGGTCCTACTATCCGATGAACAAGCAGTGGGTGACGTAAGATGATTCCTTACGGCAATAACGTGTGCTTGTGAATGTCTTCTTTTTGAAAATATATTCCGATCGTCATGCAGCAGTTTTATATAATTCCCAGTTACTGATTAATGACGGCAGTATGGTGTATGGAGTGTACGTAGAGCAAGATGTCATCGTGGAAGAATGGCTGAATATTTTCTTCAGAAATTATTCTTACCAGTAATACGACGATAACAAGTTGTGATGCCACATCGAGCTGTGATGTATGGTGGAAATCAAATGAAAATCCATGCACAGTAAGGGAGGCTGGGATAGGGATTTCACCAAAATGAAGGTATGTGTTGACTATAGGCAGTCATAAAAGTAACATGAACAATAAAGATAATGTAGTTCTCCCTATATAATGACGTCACCACTAAGTAAATTGTATTATAACTGAAAACACATGAATACATAGGATAATGAAATTGTTTGCATTTAGAGCGTCGCAAAGACTTAGAAAAACTGATGAGATAAAAGAAGGCAATTGCTAGATACTTTTTGTGTGTGAAAGTTTTTATATTGCATTATTATTTTGAGTATTTATGATGGTAGGAGTACAGTACATCAATTAGTATTTACATGTACAGAAGCCAGCCACAGCATGAGGAGCCCCATCTGCTTCCTCATCTTGAGCCACGTGTCGAGCCACGAGGGGAACCGCCGGTACTTGGTGCCCCAGGCCAGCTGCAGGTAAGACGCCATCACGCCTGAGAGGGAGAGACACGACAGGTCATCTTCAGGGGACTGCGTTTGTTTGTCTAGTTGTATGTATATTTGTACTCGCATGCATGTATGAATGCATATCTAAATGTTTGGATAATATACATATATGTATATTTTTTTCTCTCTCTCACCTGGAAGATAACAAAGTGTGAGGGACCATAGAGCGGTGATAGCGATGGCTCGGTTCAGGTTGAGGAGCGGTAAATTCTTTAGTGTTTTTTGCCTCCAAGACTCCCCTGACTGTATGCTGCCACACACCTGGTATCTGTGAGAAGTAAAAAGAAGTTCATATAGAGCAGGGCTGGATTAACTATTAAGCAAAATGAGCACGTGCTTAGGACATCAAGGGAAGGTGGGCACCACAGGAATTTTTACAGTTGAAAAAAAGCAGGTGGAAACTTTTCATGTTTAAGTGAAAGATACTTACTTGAACACTAGCAGAAGGTAGTGGAAAACAAGCAGGCTGCCAACAACCATCATCGGCTTCCTCCACGATGGCATCAACTGTAACGGAATGGCCTCGATGTCTCGGGCAAATTTGAGTGGCCCTTTGTCGACTGGAGAATAGCCCATCTGCTTCACAAGTTCCAGGACGCGGCGTCTTGCCTCGGGCCAGTCCGATGCCACGGGCACCTGAAGCAAGAAAGAGCGACGGACAGACTCTTCGTTATTGATACTTTACATAGAGAGAATCCATGTATGAAACCAGTAAGCGGAGCTAGAAGTGTCATCGTAAATCAAGCTTTGAATAAGAAAGCTGACCTGCTTGGCCTGCTGCTGCACGTTGTTCTCGAGAGCATAGGCTGACAGCACGTTGAAGCTCTTGACTACTTGTGCTTGCGGG
>CM035196.1:13565464-13577736 GCA_020233015.1 Callinectes sapidus | reverse complement strand
TCTCTCTCTCTCTCTCTCTCTCTCTCTCTCTCTCACACACACACACACACACACATTTCAGTTGCTCATGTCTTTGTCAGACTAACAATGATTTATGCCTTAAAAGGACATTAGAGACTATCAGGATTCTTCATATAACACCAATCTCAGATCACATGTGATTTATCTTCAAGAGAGGAGACATAGTAAATGCATTAGCCTCAACACCCTCAAACAAGTGTAGGTGCGAACACTCAAACTTGTGCACGCTATATTTCTTTCTGATTGGTGGTTGTGCTTATGTCTCCTCTAATTATAGATACAATTCTTCCTAGCACTGTAATTGTCAATTACTCAACGTACACCCCAGTAATCCTTAGCATACCTGTTGCCTGGCAGCACAGGACATTCTGCCTGGGGGACATGTAACGTCTTAACTAAATGAAGACAGGTCACGGCTCAATGAAACACGTGTCAAGTAAATACCAATAATGTTGCTGTTGTAAAGTAGGAAAGTGAAAGGTCAGAATCAATCATCTCATGTAATCATTCATGTGATTAAATGTACCTAAGTTGAAGTTCATGAAGTCCAGTTTTGTCTCATGTCTCTAGCCTAAGCATTAGTTTGCTGCACCGCCTGGTGGGGCGCTCCATACAGCGCGGGAGCTGGTGACCTTGTGTGCGTCACCACCATGCTGCACCTTTCATGAGGGACACGCTTACTAGAAGTGAAATGGTGCTGTTTACTATATGTATGTAGAAGTGTTGTGATAATTTGGCATTAAGATACATCAATGCTCTTAATCTTTAACATTCAGAAAGAAAATCTATATTTCCAGCCATTAATAGCTGAGCGACTGTCGCTACTTTTAATTGGTGCACAGCAACTGAAGATACAGAAGATGAACTGACACGTTAACTAATAAATGTCAAGCTTCTGGGGCGATCGTGATGGCAAAATAGTAGTAGATACAGGGTACACAGGTTTCGGAACTGAGCTTAGGAAGTAAAAGTTACGATGGGACTGAAAGGATTATGACTGAGGGACTTTTCTTTATCTTACGTATACTGTTATGGCTATTGTTGTCATTGTCATCGTAGTAGTAGTAGTTGTAGTAGTAGTAGTAGTAGTAGTAGTAGTAGTAGTAGTAGTAGTAGTAGTGGTAGTAGTAGTAGTAGTAGTTATTGTTTTTGCCGTTGTTGTTATTGCCACTGCTCTTAGTGGTTCTATTACAACTAGTACTCTATTACTACTACTACTACTATTACTGCTACTACTATTATTACTACTACTACAACTACTAGTACTCTATTACTACTACTACTACTACTACTACTACTACTACTACTACTACTACTACTACTACTACTACTACTGCTGCTGCTGCTGCTGCTGCTGCTGCTGCTGCTGCTGCTGCTGCTGCTGCTGCTGCTGCTGCTGCTCCTGCTGCTGCTGCTGCTGCTAGTACTACTACTACTACTACTACTACTACTACTACTACTACTACTACTACTACTACTACAAATATTTGTGTGTGCTGTAAACATCAATGCTTGTCCTCCTCAAACGTTTTGTTCTTATTGTTTGAAATTTCACTAATACCTGAATAAGACATTGTGACAAAATTGCAAGGTCGGAAGGTCACAAGGTCATATGAAAGTTGATTTTCACTTACCATTGTATGTTGTATTCATTAGTTTATAATGTTAGTTTAATAATTAGTTAACGTCTTCCGTTACTCGGAATCCTTTTAATTGACAATAGGAATAATATTATTCGTAATTGAATATTTAGATAAAATGGCTGCCGGTCGATATGGAATTAATTGCTGCCTTCTTCGAAGGACTTTTTTTTGTGTGCATGTTGTCACGTCGCTCGACAGTGTATGGTGTAGCGAGTCTGGTGATGAGTGCAGTGGGCGGAGCAAAGGATGGACGTGCACGAGCTATCAGTAATGCACTGATGAATTTATGTTCATTTGAATAATGCAGTGAGGTTTGCCGCAATGTTATTGGAAGCTTCAAGGTATCGCTACATATACTACACCCAACAAAGAGGTCGGCTAGCGTTGCCAAGTAGAAAATTGTGAGATATATAGCTCTAAACCACCAACAAAACTGCATATACCTATATGTGCGAACTATAAGATGATATTTGAAGGCATCGCATCTTTGTAGAAATCAATATTTGAACGCTGTATGTTTTGTGGATACAGGGCAACTGATGACACCTAACGAACATTTCGGGGTTCATTATTGACACAGTGACACGCTCCTATATTTTGTATGTACAGCAAACACCAGTTCCTTTCTAACAAGGATCAGAGTTCTCAATAATTGATTAATCTTCTATCCATTTCCTTATCACCTGCCATTTCCCCTGGCTTTTATTGTTACGCCCTCTATTATGTAGCCGTAAATGTCACCATAAAAACTATAGACATGCACCAAGCTATACGGCTTTTAGGTGGAGGATAAGTAGTCTTATTTTGTCTGTAGGCCCATTGCGGAGGCCCAGCCAGATAGTGGTCAGGCAGCCCAGGTAGCAAAGCATGTGCCAAGGACGTAATAGATCTAGAGGCTTATAAACTTTGTACGTGCCGTGTGAGGCGCATCAAGGTTAGCGAAGCGACAGGATCGTTTTCCGCGCTTGTATATACCGAACTCCTTTGAAATCTTGTGGAATGTGTCACATCGTCCACTCCGCCTCAAACGTAACGTCAGACTAATATTCAATTACCGCTACCACCACTATCACCACAACAACAACAACAACTGCTACTACTACTACAACTGCTGCTGCTGCTGCTGCTGCTGCTGCTGCTGCTGCTGCTGCTGCTGTTGCTGTTGTTGTTAATCAACTCCCTTCAGGGACAATGGAAGATTTAGTGAGAAAAGGAGAGTGAAGAAACATACTGTCATTTTTAAAATTCTTGATGTATATTAAGACAAGATTATCGGTTGGACTAAAATACAGTTCTTGATGTATATTAAGAAATGATTATCACTTAGACTGAAGTACAGTTGCTCCGAGTAAAGTTATAAGATTTTATGATATTCTGTCTATTAAAACACTTAGATTTGTGACATCACTTCATGCGGCACCTGCATAATACATGTAGAATAGGGAGAGAAAAAATACTGAGAAAGACACGCCTATGAAATACGTCGTTATTTCCACTGACAGTAAACAACATTACGAAACACACATTCCCACTGTAGCATAGAGGGGGCTGGGGAGTACTGCCGCTGCCAAGGCTACTGTGTTGATGGAGGAATACATAGGCGAGGAAATTGTTAATGACATCAACGTAGGGTCGATACCCGCTATGTTTCTTCTCACATCGAACCTGCCTTCTTTCTTTCATAGGCCGCTCCCATATCGCCCTCTCTCTCTCTCTCTCTCTCTCTCTCTCTCTCTCTCTCTCTCTCTCTCTCTCTCTCTCTCTCTCTCTCTCTCTTTCCTCACACACATGCACGCCCGCGCGCGCGCAGTACTCCATAAGCCTGTCTCAGATATGAAGATATATGTCGAATCCATGAAAATACGAGACAAAAAACATAGAAACAAGGTGCGTACTGTTGCGAGTATGTATATTGATTGGTAACAGTGTGAGAGCAGGTGCACGAATTCTAAACAGGTGTGTGTGTGTGTGTGTGTGTGTGTGTGTGTGTGTGTGTGTGTGTGTTATTGATGTCTCTTCTTTGCCACATCGGTTCTATCGCTGGACTGGGACAATATTTTTGGCCTTGTCACGAGGGACGAGAAATGTACAAGCCAATGTAAATAAACGATGAAATGATCTAAAAACACACAAATCACCTCTCTAAAGTCTCCTGCCCACGCAGGCACACACACAGACACACACACACACACACACACACACACACACACACACACACACACACACACAATTCACGAAGAAGGTAGGTAGGTGGTATGTCAGGAATAACACCAGCAATGTTAAAATTCCTTACCGCATGATAAGGGAAATAACAGAAATGGAGCAACTCATTAAAAAAAAGACCTACTATACATAGATAACAATGAAAGAAACCCTCTCCAATCTTGACCTTTGGGAAGTCTGTGGTGTTTATGAGGTTCTATTGCTCTCAGAAATCGCTATTTTTTGTGCGTCTCTCTCTCTCTCTCTCTCTCTCTCTCTCTCTCTCTCTCTCAGAAGTATATTTAATGATTCATAAGACGTAAAAGACTTTTGAATGTAAACACTACAAGATTTTTATGGAAAATATAGAAGAAAAGAAAATAACAAAATCCTAAACGAGAAAAACAATTAAATCTGATTTCAAATAGAAAAAAGAAAAGAAAAGAAGGTTACAAGTATCGAAACAAGCCACAGAAATGCTTAAGATAACAAGTAAAACAACAACAACAATAAAAAAAACTATCTCCGTCAGTAGCAGGCATTTCGTAACAACCAAGCAAAAATAATGGACGTACTATCGAGAGAATAACTGATGAACGAATAAATGTGAGGCGAAGAGTTTCTAACCGTCTGTATACATCACTATAATAGCGCAGTGGAAAAGGGTACGGTTAACGCCCAGAGAGAATAGGTACGCTCGATTCACAGCCACGTGTATCACCAGCGTTGACGAATTCCAGGAACAATAGCCAGTGTTTGAGTTTTGAAAGCTCGTGTGAATTCCAGGAACAATAGCCAGTGTTTGAGTTTTGAAAGCTCGTGTGACATTCCTCTTCTACTACTAGTGATCTCTCTCTCTCTCTCTCTCTCTCTCTCTCTCTCTCTCTCTCTCTCTCTCTCTCTCTCTCTCTCTCTCTCTCTCTCTCTCTCTCTCTCTGTGTCATTGCAGATGTTAAAGTTTTATTGTATTCCCAATACATTTTCCCAAGATAAGTAGTTTAAAGTTAACAACACGCAGTTCTATAAAACTGAATAACTTAAAAAGGCATTTTACAAACTTAACCGAGAGAGAGAGAGAGAGAGAGAGAGAGAGAGAGAGAGAGAGAGAGAGAGAGAGAGAGAGAGAGAGAGAGAGTGTGTGTGTGTGTGTGTGTGTGTGTGTGTGTGTGTGCGTGTGTGTGGGTGGGTGTGTGTGTGTGTGGGCGTGAGTGCGTGTGTGAGCAACCCCTGCGCCGCACCCCTCCATTAATAACCTTCCCTCGCCGTTCATCTTTCACCGTGAAATTCCCCGTTCATTCTCAGTTCAAGATTTTTTTTGTTTCTAGGTATTGCTTTTATCATAATTGAGGTGCAGAAAAAAAAGAATAATAGTATCAAGAACAATAATGATACTACTACTACTACTACTACTACTACTACTACTACTACTACTACTACAAGAAGAATAGATAATGGCGGAAAATCTTTTAGTCTCTTTTTTTAATGTAGGATGGAGTCTGACTTATGCCAACAAAAAGAAACATAAAAAACAAGGCTCCTGATGGTCCCTGTCAGTAAAGAGATCAGTTCAAGGACGAATGATCCACCACCATCACCACCACTACCACCATCACCACCCACCACCAGCTTTGTCATGGGTACTCACTGTATCTGCGGATTCCCTGGGTCACGGGAGCCGATAAGGACAGTGTAGCCAGACTGAGCGATCTTCCCTGCAATCGCCCTGCCGTAGTCCCCACTGCCCAGGATCCCAATCACCTCCTGCTTCCCCGCGTCCCCTTTGGCATTCATCTCAGCGTTCTCGAAGACGGAGTCGAAACGCGGAGGGTCCCTTTTGTTGTACGGGTGGACTGCCATGACCTCCATCAGGGTGTCGGCGTCTAGGCCCCCGTCTTTCATAATGATCGGCTGCGTCTGACTGGCAGCGTTATTGGTGGTCACGTGTTTCTGGTGTCTGTTCACGTTCTCGCTTGAATCTGCGTTGTTCCCAAGAGTGGGTCTGGGAAAAGATTTTGCGCCGTGTTTTCTCTTGATGCCTGTTTTCTTGCTGTCCATGCTACACAGGGACTGCCTCCACCATCCCCCGCATCTACTCTTGCGGGTGGTGGTTTCTGCAGACCTGAAATACAAAGGCAAGATGATTAATTAAACAACTGTTTTTTTTTTTCAGCACAAAAGCTAATTCTATTTACTGTCCTGCCAAGAAGTGATATATTCAAGTGAAGTGAATTTCGTATTCATAAATTAAGTGAAAATAAGCATATGCAATTACGAACTGCTTCATATCAAGCACCCTATAAAGACTAAGAATAAAACAGGAAGTTGAGACATTATACATAATACTCTTGTAACCTTACTTCCCGGAACACCTGCAGGCTGCATTAACATTCTCTTTATACATTTTCGTATGTATTTTCAATTACATCTTATTGTAATTTATCAAATGACATGTGTGATGGGGTAGCTTTATTTATCATTTAACGACGTGGCCTGAAAGACGAGCTAGTAATGAGCCTCGCTATCACCACACACATATTGATAACCAACAGCAGCAGGAACATTAAAGTGTATATCAATTATCCCCCCTCAGGGTTAATGGTGTCTCTTATACACGGAACAGGAAATTATATTATGCAGCTCTTTTGTTGTAGTTCTGTGAAATATGTTATCTCTCTTTTCAGCTTGGTGACAGGAACAAGTTACTTCATAAACGTGTCTCCACTAAGTGTCGTGTTGCTTTACACCTGTATATGTACTCAACTGTTTCTGGTTATCATCATTTGCTTCATAGTTTTTCCTCACATGTGAATGTTATAACTTAAAAAGCAAATCAACGAATAAACAAGCAAAATGAAACTAAAATGTTATTACTTCTTGAATTTCATTATTCATTTTGAAATACTTCATTAAGACAATTTCTACAATATCAACATACGACTTTGTATTTACGTGTTATTTTCTTTCCAGGTGTCGCTGTGGGTATTTTGATTCCTCAGCTCCAGACTCTTGATTTAATTAATATGCTGTACTTAGCGGGATAGCTGATCTGTCCTTCATTTAATGTATTAATCCCTTTTTTCCCTCTTTAAGGCGTTGCAAGTTACCTTTTGGAGTACCCAACAAATTTACAAAGAAATAAAATCGTGTAGCTATATGTACAACTAAATATATATTGATATAACAATTTGTTTTTACTCTCTTAAGTACTACAATATACGTATTTTGAAAACAAACAACTGTATTGCTATTTGTTTTTTCTTAGAGATAGAAATACAGGACCTATAGAGTACGCAGCTTAGTCACAGGATCTTGTGCAGTAATACCCAGCTGGCGACCCCAGCCCAAATCCAAACCTTTTACTAAGTACTGTAGTTTGACCCCAATCCCCAGGAGTCGAAAATATAGTTAAATAACATGAAGGTAACAAAACAGTACACAGCCACACAAGTACAACAGACCTACAGCCATACACGGATTACATTAATGATGTGGATTTCTACATTTGAAAAGTCTTCATATTATTTCCCGAGGAAAAAAGTTTATATTCTGTTATGTTTTGAAAAGAGTAATTTTTATTACCTAAGTACCACAACATTAAACAGCAATTACACCTGAAAAAAAAAAATCATCCGAAAAATCTCCACTTCAGATTTATTTATTTATTTATTTATCTATTTTTTAGGAGAGAGTAAAAAAATCCAAATCTTGTTATAATGTAACTTCAAAATTGAACATCTTTTTTTCCACATTTTGGAAATTTGCTTCAATAAAAAAAGTGAATATGAAATCAATATACTCAGATACTGGTTAGCTCCCACTTTGTTTAGGTAACTAAAAAAGAAGAAAAAACTTGTTTGGCGAGGACAGCACGAAGGTAGAGTTCAGAAGTATAATTGACTTGTGAGAGTTAATGTCCAAATGATAGACAGGGAAATTAAGTCACTATCTATCTACTTCATTCAGAGAGTGATTGGTATGGACGTACGGCACACTCATGGTATACTGTACAAGCTAAATTCCTTGAGAGGTTCATGCACCAGACGAAGTTTTTCTGACATACTATTTAAAAGATGTAACTTTTCCGCTTCTTCTTTCTCTTGTAAAGCATGAGCTAAAAAACTTGCAGCAAACTTTATATATATATATATATATATATATATATATATATATATATATATATAATATATAGATATATATATATATATAGATATATATATATATATATATCTATATCTAATATATATATCGCGATTCCTAACCTCCCGTTGATCACATAAAGGTGAGTTGATGAGGGCGAAGGTTCTCTCACCTGTGGACTCAGCTGGCAACTCCCGCAGCAATGCTTCTTACCACCGCTACTACCGCACTGGTTGCTACTCCCTCACTGGCCGGGAATGACGGCCTGAATGGCTCGCTATGAACGGATGGACGTGATAGCTGGGGAAGGGGGAGGGGGGCTGTGGAACCAATCGTAATACATCCGAGTGTTACTGACTTGCTTGACTTGTCGGCGCTGACCGCTTGTTAGCAGCGGTTGAGGTCCGCCTTCGTCACTATTTCATGTTTACCTTTCACGTTACTTTCAGATGATTATGGGCAGGGATGAAGATTCCACACTGTTCTCGTTTGCTTTTTAATGATGAAACCTTGGATGTCTAGAATGAATTGTTTTCTTGGAGACACGGGTTACTATGTTTCACGAAGGGCGACAACTCAGTCTAGAGGACAACTATGTATTTCATTATTTCATTACTCTCTCTATTGGAAAATCAATTGCATTTTTACTCAGCTTTAGACTGTGCTTGATAACTCATTTGATGGATGAGATGTGAGAGTTATATGCATCTGTGTATATCTGTAGAAGGCTGCTAACTGCTAAGTGGCTGATGGCGTGGAGAGCAGTGAGGGAGTGTGATCTATGATTGTCTCTCAAGTCATGGAGCCTCGTTTTGTTTTGGACGAACTTCTTCAGGAGGAAATAGTCTCATCTAACTCTAGCCTTCATTATCTAACCATGTTTACTTCCCAAATCCTGATTCAGCGACTAATTTATAAACGTTTCCAGCCGAGTTACTTAGATTGACGCGTAGTTGTACGTGTGTATTCCACCTCAAATCCTAGACCCCTCCAAAATTATATCTTGATTAAATCATATAGTTTTTGGTGTAACAACTGTAGTACAAATCGCATGATCGCAGCGGGAGTAACGCAGCATGATTAGTTATTAGTTTGCCAATAAGGGAATGCGCAACCCTGCACCAAGTGTCATAGAAAACGAAAATGGCGATAGAGACAGACTGTGTTATTCAAAGCACGACTGGCAAGATTTTATGTGCCATTACATATCTACACACACACACACACACACACACACACACACACACACAAGAATCACCCTGTTATATAATGTTATGTATAATAATTCGTACAGTTACACATGTACACATTTTCATTTTATTAACTTCCATAACCAAATCCATTAATGTATGAAGTTAGTCAATGAAGCACATTGCATCCAGGTCAACATCAGTGGTATACATATGCACATACACGATGTAGTTGTTTTGAAATCAGTGACATGTTTGGGTAAGAAATAAGAAGATTTATATATGGGTATCCATTTTTATTGAGTTCTTTTTTGGGTTTATACATATAACATACATTAGTATGTGTATCACTCTCCTGTAAGTGTGCAAAAATATTGTAGTTATATGATATTCATGTTGTAAATCACAGACTACTAGATGTGAATTTTTTAAATTTAAGTTTTTAGTTATTTGCTATTAACATAATTTGTATTTATTCTGTATTATGGGAGAGAATGCTGTGACACACACACACACACACACACACACACACACACACACACACACACACGCACACACACACACACACACACACACACATACATAATTGTCACGCCATAAGATTACTGCTGTTGTATTTCCTGTATGTCATAAAGGATGACCAAATGAAACAACTTTCTAAATACTTCTTCATAATATTATTCTTTAGATGAACCAAGTCATATCACATTACTTTTACTACCTTCATTAAACATTAAAGCTTAAATAATACCAATATTTATTACTTGTTTGGTAACAATATGTAAAGAGGGAGGTTTTAAGACATTTATCCCTTTATTCTAGCTAATCCTCTTAGGGGACTGGCATCTCAGTGGGCCTTATTGTTCAACTGTTTTTGTTACCCTTGACCAATTTTCCTTTAACTTAGAAACAAACAAATAAAGAGTTAAAATTATAATGTGAATATGTTTTCCACCTCCTGCCGTGACGTCCATGGGGCTCACCAGAGAGACAACTGCAGCAGCTTGCCTCACCATCACCTCACAACTGCTGGCCATCAAGTATTCACCAGGTCAGATTGAGAAGGGAAATAACCATAGCTTAACCCCTTCAGTACTGGGGCACATTTTTACCATGAGTTTTGAGTGTTATTGGATGATTTTGTTGGCATTAGGAAGGGTCTATAGAGGTCAGATGGTTAATGTGCAGACTGTACTAGTGAAAAAAAAAAAAAAAAAAAAAAAAAACCTGACAATTCTCCGCTAAAAGTACTCAGGACAAAAATTCTGACTCATTTGGAGGAGAAAATATAACGCATAATATCAAAATGCAAGACGAGCGGTGTTCTGAACTGCGATCACCGCCCACCCGTCCTCTTGACGTTAATGAAGG
This sequence comes from Callinectes sapidus, assembly GCA_020233015.1. NCBI lineage: Eukaryota > Metazoa > Arthropoda > Malacostraca > Decapoda > Portunidae > Callinectes > Callinectes sapidus. Next base: position 13,567,172 of record CM035196.1, on the reverse strand, counting down.
AGTGTTTTGTAAGCTGAAGAACAGACTTGGCAGGATTCTGTGCAGAAACATAAAGTGCATGAGATTCATTTGATGGAAGGCTCGAGTACCCTTTGTGGGCAATCACTTTCTCATGTGTGTGTGTGTGTGTGTGTGTGTGTGTGTATGTGTGTGTGTGTGTGTGTGTCCTATATTAGAAAAAGGAAATTTTATTTTATTCATCTGGGAATAACATGTACCCTCTTGTTTTTCTTCTTTTATTTGCCAGACTAGTTTGTTAGTTGACGGAAACAGTATCGTGTACAGCTGCAGGGAACACCTGCGTTCTGGGGCTGCGGGACACGTGTGAGCTGTGGTAATGCCGAGGCGCTGTGACCCCGCCCGCCGCGGTGTTTGACCCTCCCGCTGGTCACTGGCAGTGACCGTTCGTGACAAACATTTTCTTTTATTTCATCTGGACTGTCAATGCTACAATATATCGTGTGCATATCTTTCTTTTCATCTTACCATTGTATGATACAAAAATAAGCATATCAATAGCGAACATGTTTATCTTCTCAGGTGATGTCTGGCATCAGATACACAAGTTGCGTAAATTTAATTTGTTGTAAACTTCCATTTGGCCTCTCGAGCTTCTGTGTTGACGGGTGGATATTGCTATAAAAGAAGTTCTCTCGTCACAACAGTGTATGATCCACCTTTCGCCTCTTGGGATCATTTAAAATACCAAGGAAACACAAATTGTCCACAAAAGTGGCAAGCTGAGGTAGAGCGGCGAGACCCTGAGTGAGCTGCAGGGCGAGTTTCCAGATGTTCTCTAATTCTGAACTGTCATTTTGACAAAGGAAAGATTTAGGCAGCATGAGACATTAAAGTTTGCAACATTGAATTCATATCTTCATAGTTTGATGTTCATCTACAAATAAATACATGTAGTAAAAGGAAATATCTAGAATGGAGTGTTGGAGAATGAGAGAAAACGGAACCTGCGGAAAGGACTGATCGATCCGAGCGTCCCGCCATATTGTGGTGCGAGGGAGTTTCTGTGCATTACTTGCGAGTGTGAGGGTGTGGGTGGGTGTCGGTGGTCTCTGTTCACCGTCGCGTCGGATGTACATTGACTTTGTGACAGCTCTGCCCCTGCCTTGAAGACTCTGCCAAGTAAGAATTGGATGTTAAAGCCCAACAAGACGTCCATCGTCTACTAGTCCCCCAAACAACTCGTTAAACCTAAAAAGGTAAGCGAATGACATTTTCACTCTTGGACTGCTCCACTTCGAGGCCCCGACACCTGACAGGAAGACCATAAGCATGTAGATGGGTTGTCAGTCATTATGGGAACACTGCTTATCATTCACAGGTAATTGACTAAACTACTCGTCTAATGTGTAAGTACTATTCCGTGTCTAGAGCCTACTTCGAGTTAACTAGTGGTTCTTTACGCGCTCCAGATGATTAACACATCAAATATGCCCCATTTTTACTGCCTTGTTGGCCCGTGTGTATGTGTGTGTGTGTGTGTGTGTGTGTGTGTGTGTGTGTGTGTGTGTGTGTGAGAGAGAGAGAGAGAGAGAGAGAGAGAGAGAGAGAGAGAGGAGGGGGGTTGTCAGGACGACTATCTCAACTTCCTTTGATAATGTTTCCTCCTCACTTCTTGTCACCACCACTCGCAAATACATCTCACATCCTTACCATTCTCTCTCTCTCTCTCTCTCTCTCTCTCTCTCTC
>CM035196.1:13319387-13331887 GCA_020233015.1 Callinectes sapidus | reverse complement strand
CTTCATCATGGTTTATGTAAAATTTAATTTTGCTCACCTTCACGTTAAATTTTGTATTTGTTGGGAGAAGGCTTGCCACATGAAATTAGGTTTCAATTTTCTTTACTTATAAATTTCATTGAAACTAAAAACTTTGAATGAATTTGTTCAAGCATTCACTTTTTGCTATGTGTGTGTGTGTGTGTGTGTGTGTGGTGTGTACACACCATCATAATTATTTGGGGGAAGGCCATATACATGAAAATTATGAATTATCTTGTAATATGATCATGATTTCATAATTTCAAAGTAATTTTTCTGATTGTACATATATTGTAGGTAAGTTAGTTGCATTAAATTTGGACCTGAAATTTTATTTGGTTTATGCTCTAAAATGCATGCAGAGCAAAAACAAACAGCTTTTTGTAGTGAGGCTTTGTTGCTTCTCCCAAGAAAACTATAAGTTCCTGCAATCTTATGTCCAGCCATAATAATAGATTATGGAAAGATCGCTAGATTAATGAGGCTTTATCCATATTTTTAATGAGTTCTGTAGTAATAGGCAGTGACATACCTAACTATCCCTAAAGGTGACTGAAATCTGGTTAGTAGATACATACAAACACTAAGAACACAAAAAAAACATGAGTAATTGTTGTTCCTCAAAAGGAAGCATAAAAAAGATCTCAAGTGCATTAATTAGTTTAGTACTGCAAATGTCTTGATATTCCACTCTTGGAATAGAAATTTTTTAAAAAGCGGAGTTCTACCATTCATTTGATTTGTTCCTCAAAAACTAAAGTTGACATTTTTCTAGGTTGGTGTCAAGTTCAAAATAGTTGACATGTGAGAAGAGATTGAATGACAAAAATTAACAACATTGGAAAAAAGAAAAGAAAGATGGATTGATTATGATTATGAAGCCCAAAGCTGTAGCAGATTAAAAAATGTGGACAAAAAATCTGTTCAATGATGAAAGAAAAATTTATTATAACTATAAGCAGAAAGAGAATTTTCATTTATAAAAATTACAAATATATTTAGATTCATAAGCACAAATAATGATTCTTTGAATTAAATGTTACATATGCAGGGAACATCCATAATTTTCAGTTGAACAAGAATACAAATACAAATACTGTACACCAAAAATCTTCATCAACTAAACTACAGGGATATTATGAACTTGACATAGTCTTGTACAAGTTTACCTAGATAGGTAAATGCTAGTCAGTAAATAAACACGTGTCAGTGGTCTGCTTCCTTCATAGGAAAATGATAGTCTAAAGTAGCTGTCATAAAGCAGGACTCAAGAAACTCATTGTTTCTTGGGATTGAAAACATTGTGTGCCGAGTCCAGACCCTCATAGGAAAGTCCTCCCCCCTCCACCCAAAAAAGCTTTATCTCTATGCTTTCTTGAGCTTGTGATTTAATTTTATTATATTGATAGAAACAAAAGCAGGTATAGATTGCACAGGGATTAAAACAAAAAAAGTAAATACAGTGGGCCCTTGATTTCTGTGTGGGTTAGGGACCATAGACCTCCACAAAATGAAAATAAGCTATAGTTATGAACATAAGAACATAAGAAGGTAGAGACTGCAGAAGACCAGTATGACCTATACGAGGCAGCCCCTTTAATCGTAATATTTATCCAACCCACCTATCACCTCTATCCATACTCTCATCTAACCTTTGCTGCCTGCCATCTACATTGTATCAGCTGGTAGCTGTCACCCATCCTTTACTGCTTTAAGGAAAGCTTATTGAGGGGACTGAAAAATAAATCTTTTGGTGTGGGGCAATGGGAGCACCAACAGATATGAATATGAATTTGAAGAGCTAGGTGTTTTGTGTATTTTTCATTCATTAGTTTTTATATTCATTTTTTCATATTTTTTCTTTTTTCATAATATTGGTAACTGGAATTAAATCAAATAAAAAAGCAGTGAGAACAAAGAACATTCATGATTTCAAGCTTGAAATAGATAAAAATAGAAAATGCAAAGATGAGGCAGCATAAGTTCAGCCCAAATCCTATCCTTTAACTTTGATAATTACTACTACCATTTGATAGACAAATGAACACACACACACACGTAGTGTAGTGGCTAGTACACTTGGTTGAGAAGGCCTGGGTTTGAGTCTTAGTCAAGGCGAGGCAAATGGGCAAGCCTCTTAATATGTAGCCACTGTTCCCCCAGCAGTAAGTAGGTACAAGATGTAAGTCGAGTGGTTGTGGCCTTGTTGTCCTGATGTGTGGTATGGTCTCAATTCTACCTGAAGATTGGTCAGTATGAGCTTTGAGCTCTTTCTGTAAGGAAAAGGCTAGCTGGGTGACCAGCAGGTGACTGTGATGAATTACACATGCATACACACATATATAAAAAGAATATTTTTCTGCAAAGAATAGTTGCCATCTACATCCTGAGACCTGGCCCAGCTTCAATATCTTTCCACTTGCTTGATGAAACTCTTTCAACTATGTCTTTCAATTCCTTCATGCTAAAAGTTTGCCTACATTCAATATGTTCCTAAGGGTGGCTGTAATGACCCCTCAAATTGCCACCTGAGTGCCTTCTCTTCATTCATGTGAACATCTGATGCATTTCATAACTACATCTCTTGTATTGTGGCGGTATGTGGCACTGCATTGTAGACATGTGAAGATTCCTTGTCCTGCTGGGGAGTCCTAGAGGAAGGAAAATTAGTTCAGCATCATTGTTCTCATTGATACCTTCATTCATATCCCCCATGATGGCTGTGAACAAACAATGTACTGTGTATGCATCTAACTCCCACAACAAGCTCTACAAGTGCCCAGAAATCAGTTTGAATGTCATAGATATGCAGATTAAGATAACATAATGTATTGTGAGTAGAAAATCACCGATATACATCAGTAAGTTTCAGTTGTGGGATATAATTTGAGAAGATAGATTAATTGAATAGGTTATTAAGGTCTGTTAATAACTCTTAAGGAAGAACATACCAAAGCAGCTATAGGAATGATTTCTCACTCAAAGCATTAACTTACACAGTATATACATTACCCATGCTTTTTATTTCATTTCCGGAAATTTCATCTCATGGCAAAATCTGATTCTAATAATAAAGACAACAATAATTTACCGGATAGAAACATGCAAGTTAATAGGATGGCATTTTTTCTTGTTGCTCATGGAAAACACAACCATATTGTTCTCTCTCTCTCTCTCTCTCTCTCTCTCTCTCTCTCTCTCTCTCTCTCTCTCTCTCTCTCTCTCTCTCTCTTACAAGAGAAAGAGGTGAGTAGAAACATGGAAAGCCTTTTGTTAAAAAGTATTGTGATAAACTGATTAAAGTATATGTGTATATAAAGGAGCCAATATCAGCTATCATATCTGCTTGTATTACTTCAAGCTGAAAAATAGAGGCCAGAATATGTGTGATGTAGTTACAATGATCCACATTTCCTACTATACACTTGATTGAAAACAGGAGAAAAGGTGTCTTATGAGTACAAATGCTTGGCATGCAAAACATGGGTGTTGGAAATGTACAATGTTGGCATTGGCCAAGCTATAGAACAAAGAACCTAACTGTATTGGAAACTGAAGTTATTATTTTCCACATTAAATTTATCTTAATAGTATCAGTCATTTAAGGCAGTTTTTTCATATAATATCTTGAGCTTTCAATATTTTTGTGTGCAATACATACTGAATGTTGTTTTCTTTTAAACACAACGGATGTTTAGTCTGCATGAAGAACATTATTTTCCTTTGAATATTTTAAACCATTTTGGTTACATAGGTTTTTTTTTTTTCAGTAGCTATTTTTTTTTAAATTTCCTCAGTTATTTACTGGAGACTGATAATCTTGAAAAGTTAACTGAGGTGCTGTTCTAACTATTCTTCCAATGAGCAGATGTTTTCCACAGGTCAGATGGCAGCTTGGAAAATCTAAGTCATAGTAGACGTAAAAGATACAAAGTTTTCGAGTGCCTGTCCCCAAGATTAAGGTGAGTTTCAGAAAATTAAAAGTAGATGCATTCAGTGTAGGGGAGGCTAAGCTTGAATTGTATTGTATCTTTATTTGTCCCTTAGTAGAAATAAAAAATATATATTACCCTTGTAAGTAAAGTATTGTTAGTACGAGGAATTGTTTCAGAAAGGTTACCCTCATATTTTATGTAATTCCTTAAGTAGAGTGATGAATTAATGCTATAAATATATTAGAGAATTTACGTCATACAATTCAAGAGGAAAGTTCCTCCCAAGGTGCATCTACTTGCGTATCATGCGTAGTCGCCTCCACTGCCCAATATGAACCCACCGTGTAGCTGCCATATTTGATCCTCAGAATTATTTGCTTATTGGCATACTGGAAGGAAATGAGCTATGTGATGCATTGAGGATGAAACTATCGAATGTTAGGGAAAAGTTTTCGTATTTCTATGTAGGGAAACTAAAATAAAGAGGAAATAACACAAGTATCATCCCTTATGGGTTTATAGATATAGAAGCCATGCTGCCACTGTAGCTATTCCACTGTCTTAGACCCCTCCCCCTCAGTGATATCCATATCAATGGGCCCCCATTGCATTTTTTTTTTTTTTTTTTTTTTTTTTTTTTTTTCTGTGGACACCCATGCATCTGTTATCATATCATCTTTTTTCCAGTCTTTCACCCTTTCTACATTGAACCATTTTGTTCAGACACAAAAGTTGCTTTAGATTTGAACCTAGTACAATTAGTGCTTTTCTTATTTTGTGTAGCTCCCATATATGTATTTTCATTTAAGGGGAAGAAATCCCAGCTGAATATTAAAGACTATTGTATCATAGGCATCATCCATAAAATAAACTTATGCTTTCTACCTGAACATAAATATTCTTTGTTATACTTCTTGTTCTACCTATATTCATACATCTCATAGCTTTCATGCTCTTACTATTGTTTTTTCTTCCAATATCTGAGCTTAAGAAAATTTCTTTATACTTGATTGAATACTATAGCAACATTTTTATACACATCTAATTGCATCATTATATACATGTTATTGAATATATATACATAATACAGTAATTATGTGAGAAATATCCATACCCATATACACCCCCCAAAAGTATTTGTTGAGAATTATTAAAATTCTATAAGAATAAATCATCTTTTGAGTATGTTGTTAATTGTTATTGAAAATATTGTGTGCATAAGTTACAATAAATGTATCTTGGAAAAATTAGAACTGAAAAAAAGAGAAATTTAGATAAATAAGAGAAATGATGAGATTGCTACAATATCTGCCCTTACGGGCAATGTGGTAATAGCTTTCATAATGAAAGGAGTAAATAATGGTATTGGGTTCATCATTCCTTATTGACTTCTATGACAAAAAGTTTGGAGTACAGCACAAGGTTACTGCTCTATAGATTGTGAATTCAAGTGGAAAGAGAGCTGTGATTGCAAAGGGAAACACATATATATCTACATCTTTTGAACTGAACATGGACACCAGCAGTGGAAACCAGCACAATCAACACTGTATCTGTTCCGAAACTTGCCATCATTATACTAGATATAGGTATTTAAATGCACAGGGGGATAACTTTGTTGTCCCTCATTGGCCATTTTTTGTGAGGAGCCTAAAATCCTTTGTCTCACTCTTCACTCTTCCAAAATGTTGTTAACAAGATATGAAAAGTCATGAAGATAGGAATTTCATGTGAACACTCACAAGTACACAGTGCAGACCGTATTTGCATTATAACTGTCTGGGAAAAAATAACACAGTGGTTTCATTTACTGATATATATTTACTAAATTAGGGTCAGTTTGTCTTCATGACTTGTTCTGTCCATCTCACTCAATGAACCTGCCTTTGGATTTGATGATACAGCCTTGAGACATCCTCGGAACTGGCCATAGGCCTTTGTCGCTGTCTCCCGATCTAGGCCCTTGAAGGCCTTGGTGATCCTGGCCTTCAGCTCGTCCTTCATGTTGCAGCTGGATCTGTTGGTGTCTCATTCCACCGCACCTCACACTAAGAAGTTCTCTGACAGCCAGGCCTGGGTCTTCCAGCTGGCATTGGCATGGCGCTGAGTCTTGCTGCCACACGTACGGCCTACCTACGGCTACATGGTCGATCCAGGGCTTCACTACCCTGCTCAGAATGTGGATGTAGCCATCGGTGTTCAGCTTGAGCCCTCAGAGAAGATGGGGGGGGTGGCATGATGTCACTTTCACTGCTGAAGACCATGCTTGTCAATGGAAACTTTGTCTGCATGATTCTGAGCACATCTTTGGGTGAGATAGCAGGCCACCTGTTTTTCTGGGAGTTGATCTTCTGGTCTCCTCAAAAGTTTTTCTCAGAGAAGAACCATAGTATGTCTGGCTCCAGTGGGTGTTTCAACTTGTGAATCAACTTCTTGGTGTACGTCAGCCACTTTTCCTGCATTGCCTTCAACAGAAATTGTGCCTTTCTCATCTTGTATCTTCTCATAGCAGTTGTCCTCATGAACTTTTCATCCATGCCTTTCTCTCCAGCAATGGCACATATCAACTTGCATTGTTCATTATCAATAATCTCCTGAACTTCAGTGATGAACTCCAGTGTTCTTGTGGTGTCAGATTGTTGATCATGTCGTTTCCTCTCTCTGAGGTCACCTCATAGTCAAATCCTGAATCTAACAATTCCTTTCTTACCTTTTCCACCATCCTCCTGCTGACATTGAGGAAGTCTGAAATCTCCTTGTTTGTCCTTCCAGTGTAGATTCCAAGGAGAACTCTGTATCTCTTCTACAAATTAGGAGATTAAAAATTTTCCATTATCAACTTCTATAAAAAAAATGGAAATATAATCAATGTTTTCAAGAAGAGGAGACTGACAATGGATATGAAAAAAATATGCATAGAATTATCATTTGAAAATTGTAAACAAGTATCATCTGCTCTTTGTGTGTGTATGTGTGTGTGTGTGTGTGTATATATATATATATATATATATATATATAGCTAGCCATTTTGCCTTGTAGGTGGAAGTCATTTGAAAATATTCAGAGGAAAAATAACGATATGCAGAATGAGTTCAGTATAGATGGGCATAACATGTATTTTGACTCTATCATTGCAATGTACACCACAACACAGCCGTAAAACAACAAAATCTTAACAAACATCAACAAGAAAAATATGAAAGATAATTGAAATAGTATGTTTAATTGTCTTTAGCTAGTAGAATGCTTTGAAATGGCCAAGGTAAGATGAAAGATCTTGGGGTTGGTTAGTTAATATAGAAGAGAAAACAAATCGCAGAAAAGTGTTAAAAAGTACTTTTTAACCTTTTCACTTCGTAAGTAGAGAAAATTTATTAAAAGTTTTCATGGTCCAGATATGGTACTAGGGAAAATTTTTTTTAATTTATTTTATTTATTCAATACAATAATGAAACACCTGGACTCTAGATTTTTCTTTTGTACTTGGAGCTTCCTTTCACTGATGTTATTCTAGACCATAGTAAGCTTACCAGTATAGCTGAAAACTTCTTCAGTGCCTTAATGGTTCAATTGATGGAAAAAAATTAAATATTTCTGTAGACTGGGCTCTACCTCAAATTTTTTTTCCCTTATTAGATTTAGAATTTATTTCAGCAAATTTTCTTATACTTTTAATTTTTCCAATGATTACATGTAAAATTTGAATGCATTTTTATTTTGTTTCTTATCATTATTTATTAATTTTCTCATCTTCTTGTTAAGTAATTTTATTTTGTAATCTCTGTTCTGAACTGATTTTGTCTTCGCTATACTTTATCCCTTGTAGTGGAGAGTGGAAGGCTTTCCAGTAATTTTGACATAGCATTACACTTATTTATTTTATCTGTTTGCAATTGTTGATATTAGTTTATATTAATGAGTGGTGTTTTTCTATTATCATGTAGTCTCTTTATTCCTGCCTCTCAACCTGACAATTTTGTATCTTTAATCATAGTGATCAATCACTGCTGAATTCCTTATGAGAGACGTAGTTTAAACTTCCTTGCGTGTTTTAGTTAGACCTGCGTAAAATTCCTTCCTTGTGTTAGTTCATCAATGAGCCATTTCAACCAGTATGCCAGTAGATAAATTGGCAACACCATCAGCCAAAATATTGACCATCATATGTTAACATTTGCTTTTTGTGTGTGTGTATTTTCCTATGTATTAATTTATTCTTTAAGAATGAACCAGCCTTCACTTGCCTTAATGCTTATGGGATGGTATATGTTAAACTTGTAGATGGGTAGCGCTCATGGGAACATGTTTGTTGCGTCATGCGGTATCATAGAAGAAATTATGTTTGTGAAATTTATTATAGACAGCTTGGAATGGGCTTTATCTTAATTGTGTGCATGTTTTTTGTGTACCATTTGAATATGTATCTGCTGTATTGTAAAGTTTCTAGGTAAAAGTGTGTATGTGTGTGTGTGTGTGTTACATGTCTTATGTGATACATTGTTCCAGAGTTTCTGGCTTCAAGATCACCTTTGAAATGTAGTAATTAAAACCATGTTATCATGGTCCAAGCTAGAGCTTGATATTGAGTGGTGGTTTGAAAGGTTTGGTGTGTGAGTACCGAAACAAAAGAGTTTTTACAACCTAAATATCCTAAATTTCTTGTGCTGAGAGTGATGGTTGCAAAGTTGCTTTTGCTTTCTGCAGGTAAGCTCCATTCTCAATTAATTCTCTCTTAAATACATAAGACATTCTAGGTAAATACAACTAGGTAAATACACACAACCCTCAATTTTACGGATTAAAAGGGGGGAAGAATGGTTCATTGCTTGAAAACATCTGAGAGCAATAGTTTATTATACAAAGTTGCTAGCTGCCTGGCAGCCAGTACCTCATGGAATTTTATATACAGTGGAACCTTGGTTCACAAACTAAATTTGTTCCTGAAAATGATTTGCTGTTCGAAGTGTTCGTAAACCAAAGCCATTTTCTCCGTAGGAATCAATGTAAAGTAGATTAATCTGTTCCTGAACCCCAGGGCTGTGTTTGAGAGAGCAACTCAGCATGCACTCTGCTGTCCTCTATCAAATGCTTCTGTGCAGCTCTCATCTGGAATAAACAAAGGATTGTCTTTGCCATAGGAACAGACCAATGATGTCTAACTGACAGCAAGATGGCATACATTGACTGATCTTCCAGACATTGTTTATCATGCATTACCAGCTGTCCTGCATGTGAGGCACCTCTGGGCTGCAATCAGCTGTGATGGCAAATGTGGTGGCCCAAACAAACATCTCACAGAATATCATGACTCTCAGGACTTGCCATACCAGCAAAGCATATTGAAGGTAATTTCTTTTGTGTTCCTCATTTCTAATGAAGTTTTTATTTACTGTCTTTCTTAATGTGAGTTAAGCACAAGTATTATTTTCAATATGCTTTGCTGATATGGCAAGTCATGGGAGTCGTGAGATTCTGTGAGATGTTTGTTTGGATATATTTGTCATCACAGCTGATTGCAGCACAGAGACGCCTCACCTCCAGAACAGCTTGTGATGCACGATGAACGTTGTCAGAGAGATCAGAGTATGTCATCTTGTTGTCAGTTAGAAGTCATTGTTATAGCATAAATGATTCTTTGTTTATTCTAGTAGTGAGGTCCATAAAAGCATTTGATAGAGGCCAAATTTTCATTCATGAACCAAGAGAAAATTTCTTCAAATAAAATTGTTCACCAACCAATTTGTTCTTGAACAGGTTCTGCTATATTTACCTGAACAATGAGACATTTCAGTAAGGAAAGTACTCATTTAAGAGTTTGGTGTAAAGATAAAGGATGTAATGATGATGTGCATAGCCTGTAACAATACCCTTTTCTTGCCCTGTTGCCATTTCAACATATTTGTCAATGTGAGTGTATCATCTACATTTTTTATCATTCTAGTCATATTAGTAAGAATGAAATTTAGATAAGAAATCATCCTTTGTGCAATATCATCTCTAGCATGGTATCAGCTATTTGTGTTATTGCAAAGCTATCTAACAGACAGAGAGAATTTCACTTGTGCATATTCCAGATATGATGAGCTTTTCTTTAATTGTATTTGCCAGAAATGCTTATTAATATTACACATTTGTGAATATTTGAGAAAGTTTAATGTTTTCCATTCTGGTATCCATTGTTGATGTTCTCTAGATATCATGATGCTAAAAGTACAGATGGATGTATTCTGCTGTAAATTATTTATTACTTTTAATGTCTTAATTTGTGCTGTAAATTATTGTTTCAATTTTGTTAATTCTAAATACTTTCACCAGTGCAGAAATGATATATAAAGTGAAATGACACATCACTAGTTGTGCTTTATTTTGTTTTAGATATTGTACCTATTAGTAAACTGAAGAAAACTTATTATTTGTATATACATATTTAATGTATAAATTCATGGATTCTGCCCTGTAATAGTTAAATGATTACATTGTCACTCACTGACTTTCTTACACTTAGCTCATCACATTATTTTATGGATCTGTGTTCTTGTTTCAGACAGCTGACAATTTCCAGTGGAATCGTCATAGAAAGAACATACAAAGTTAAATAGTTACATTATATATTTTATTGTAAATGTATTTGAGTTTCAATTAATCCAAATATTTTTAATTATGTTTTGGATTTCTACCACACATAATTATCTACTCAGCTTGATAGTAGTACCTTTGCAGATGTCTCATTAGTATTTGATTCACGTACTATTGTCTCTTATCCTCTTTTATGTGATTATCTAAGCAGGAATGTAATATGCAACAATGAAATTCTCATCATATCATCAAATATGATTTGTTACAAACAAAAGTTTAAGACTACTGCTATGTTTAGTGTTTCATAAGTGCCTTAGATTTTTCCATCCTGCCAGAGTGTGTCAGCTAAGCTACAGTGTGCAAAATGTTTAGATATTGTTCATCGTTGCTTTTTAAATCACTTAAGTAATTGGATTTATGATGACCTTTGCCATTGATTACAGGGAATTGGGCTTTTAAATTGATTTTTTTATGAAAACAAAAATACATCTTAAAAGATTCTCGATACTACATCATCCATATACTTACAATATTGGATGTAAACCAATAAGCACCACTTTTTTTCATTTCTTACATACTCTCACCTTGTGATGTGGGAACCCAACCTGGAAGTACACACTGTGGTTAGGTTGGAAGATTATTACTATCATATATTCTCTGCACATAATAAAAGGCAACTGAAAGGAATGCTATGAGGAAATATAAATACCTTCCTCTGTATTTCTATAAAAGAAAGGACAGTTTTGTCTTAGCTGTATCTCAATAGGAAATTCTTGCTTGGTATGTATATAGGTGCTAATTATGAACTGCAAGCACATCAGTGTAACTGCATGATGAATACTTGTGAAAATGTCAGCAATGTTTAATTTTAAAATGTTTTCAACATAATTGTATAATGTAAGTGCTATGGATTGGAGGAGCAGAATCATATAAATGCTCAAGTATAGGAAATTAAAACTCAGAGCTTGATTCTCTCTCTCTCTCTCTCTCTCTCTCTCTCTCTCTCTCTCTCTCTCTCTCTCTCTCTCTCTCTCTCTCTCTCTCTCTCTCTCTCTCTCTATCTCTTGTACTAATGTAATCAAAATATATTTTAAAGAGTGTGTTATATCTAGCTTCTACAGTACATACTTCAGATGTCTCAGGAGTATAATCAAGAAAATATCTGTGCAGTTTGTATTGAGATTTATGAAAAATATATGACTATTTTCCTCTTATTTGCATTATTCTTGCTCTCTTTTAGATTCTTTGCTCATTGGATGTTTTTCATTATTTATTTTACATATGTGTATACCTAATTTTAATCACCATATGACTAACACCTCTGCGTGCTTGCCGTTTTGTTATCCAGCATCAGTTTATTGATTCAGCCTTTGACAACATGAAAACTGTGAATTCCATCATAGAAGTCTAGGACTAGAAATAATCAGTTTTTGCTTCATGAAGTTAGAATTAAAATATGAGATGGGAAAGAATTGTTTTTCAGATGCAGTGGTAGATGAATGGAATAGACTCAACAACAAGGTTGACAAAGCTGACTTATTAAAATGCATTATAGCAAGAATAGATAAATTTGTGGATGAATATAATTGATGGAAATAGCTTAGTATGTTTCGTTCATTCACTACCACGTATACATGGACGTAAGTTGCCTAATTTTGTTTTGTTCTTATGATCCTTCACTATCAGTTATTCAATTCTTTGGAATTGGAATCTTGCAGGGCTGGGCACAGTATTGGATATCAGGTAGTCTGGTACCGCTCCTCCAGACCTCAAAACACAGATAGTCTGCACTTGTACTTATGCGCCTAAAATTTTTCCCTTCAGTCAGGTACTGCACCTCCACACCTCTTGTACCATATGCAAAAATATTAAAGCACACCTGAAAAAATCTTGTCTGAACCTCAGAAAATCACAAAATACAAGGCAACAATACATCAGAGCTTCGTATATATATATATATATATATAT
>CM035196.1:13306887-13316887 GCA_020233015.1 Callinectes sapidus | reverse complement strand
AGACCGAGAGAGAACCATGTAATTGTCATTTTAAGTTGAAAGGCACAATTTCAAAATCATCTCATCGAAAATAGATATATTTTGTAAAGTAGGTATAATTTATCTCTTTTTTATTTACTTATTTATTTAATCGTTTACTGATGCCTCTTTAATTTACTACTGATGTGTTTTCAGAAAAAGATTAAGTATTTTGTTCAGAGAACACTTGTAAAAACAGTTTAAAGTGACAACTCTTGAAGTACGTTACATTAACAATAATGTGTGTGTGTGTGTGTGTGTGTGTGTATGTGTGTGTGTGTACAGTAGAGCCTCAATTAGTGTGAATCACAATTAGCACGAGCTATCATTGACCAAGAAAAAAACAATTAATTTGTAATTCTTAGTCAGTATAAGCCAGTACCAGTGTCTCCTTTCATTTTAAAGGTTGCACCAAACCTTCAAGATGGATGTTGAGGCTCTACATCCTTCAGGATTGGCAACAGCAATCATACAAATAATCTAGGAAAAACACTTGCAACTATTTGTGTGAGGTGTAATATGCTAAATTTTTTGCCTTTACAATAAGCACTTTTCTCAGTTTTGGGTCTTTTCACATTGAAGAAATTAAGTTTTAAGTTGACAAGAGTAGGAGAGAGGCCACAGACCTCTGTGAAAGCTGTTTACCTACAATGTTGACTCCCTGAGGGGGTGCACATATCACCTGTGAACATTCATAGGTCATGAATAATGTTGTATCTCTGCTGTAGTGCATTGCGCAACACTCTCTACCTTTTTGCAAGCTTCCAGAGTACAATTTTAAAATGCAATCTGCCATTAGGTGGGAGAGCAATAAAACGTTGCATCAACATGCTCCATATTTGTTGTAATATTAGATGAAAAACAACAGTGGTTAGGATTCATGTAATTATAACAATATATAAGTATAGATGGTGATATCTTAATGTAATCATGATAGTATATAACCACCCCAATGGTAGAAAGGTAAGTTGCCTTAATAATGTGTGTGCCTATTTTGAGTGATTATAACCCCCAAAGTTGGAGCCATGTGTTCACCGTATTATTTTTTTATAGATTAATATGTTCAGTTCGTTTAGTTTCAGTTAGTAAGACCATGTTTATCCACCTAATTGTCGTGCTGATTGAGGCTCTCTGTACAGTATATGTATAAAACACACACACACACACACACACACACACACACACACACACACACACACACACACACACACACACACACACACACACACACACACACACACACACACACACACACACACGCACACACAACACCACACACACACACACACACACACACACACACTCACACATACACTCAAACACAACACACACACACACACACACACACACACACACACACACACACACACCTCTCTCTCTCTCTCTCTCTCTCTCTCTCTCTCTCTCTCTCTCTCTCTCTCTCTCTCTCTCTCTCTCTCTGATGATATAGATCTTAAAATATAAATGTAAAGCAGTGCATAAAATTTATGGTGTTTTAGAAGAGACACAGAGGAACAGAGTTTCTCTACCTTGTAAACTAGCTTGATGACTTGAGGTCCATGACTAACGTAGTTCCTCTCCCTTTGTGTGGCTTCTTCCCTCAAATAAGCCGGAGACGCAGCTCAGTCTTAAGGCAGGTAGCTGAGTGCATGTCAGTTGTATCTCGCTCGCTCGGACTGACTCCCTTTTTGGCACACTATTTGCAAGTTTATGGCTCTCTCAGGTAAATGTGCGGGAGGGAACATTCGTGCGGGTCCCACACAGAGGATGTGCACTTAATATGGTTAGAGTAGAGGATGCCAACTCCATAGGAAGATATTGTTATAGTCTTTTTTATCTACTTATTCTCTTTTCTTCTTTAATATGATTTTTGTAGTATAGGTAATTATTGCTTTCCTTTGTGTATATTATTTCATAAGAACACTGAGCACATCTTATTGTTATATTCAAACAAGAAAATCTTACCAGATGCAAAATAACATATTTTCTTTATTCACAGAATAATGAGGGTATGAAATATTAATGATACATCTGTAGTGCAGTGAGCATAAAATCAAAAAGTGCACATAATCTGTGTTTTACTCGGTGCGCATTTTTCAATCTCGAACATTTATCCTTCTTGGCACCGTTTAGCAGCAGTGTAAAATCACTTAAGTTCCAGTGGTTGTTCAGTGTGTTTATAAAGCAATGCACTGTCACAATATCACATCAGAATGAATTATGCTTCATTAGTAGAAGGAAATAAACTACCTACATATGCAATGTTCCTATACTGTCTGCATGCTTGGAGTGTTCCTTATTCCATTTTGTGTGGCCTTGGTCCTGATTCATCCTACAGGTAAACTAGCCTCACTAGTGGATGGCTAACAACATAACTTGATGTGTTAAGTGTGCAGTGTCATTATAATCAGTAATCCTATGGATTCACAGTGCATGGCATGTGTGATTAAATAATACTTGATGGAGTATATATTATTACTGTATCGTTTAAGGACCTACTTGTTTTGATCAACACTTCAAGTAATTAGTTGATAGAAACTAGCCACAAGAAAGTGTTGAAACTAATAGAAAGAAGCGTGCAGTAGTAATGAGGCACAAATTTAGCTATTTTTTTTATTAATTACTGTTTTTTAAATCAATTTCTTAATTTTCTTTGCTAGATCAACCTAAAGAGCAAATGTGTGTGTGTGTGTGTGTGTGTGTGTGTGTGTGTGTATGTGTGTGCATATATATATATATATATATATATATATATATATATATATATATATATATATATATATATATATATATATATATATATATATATAAGCAATTATTTAGCAGCCAGGAGATAGTAAAAAGTCAAATATTGTATAAGTGAAGGTTGATGTTTACTATTAGACCTTGTCAGTAACTCATCACAAGACTACTTGTGATTGTATATTCAGTGTACTTTGCATTCAAGAAGGTTTTTTTTGCAGGGTTGACTCTTATGATGCTTTTGAAAATCAACACATTGTGCCAAAAACAGAGTCAGATTATGCTTAGGATTAGGTTAGGTTAGGTTGAATTAACTCCATTTAGGTTTAGTTGGTGGGGAAAATTGAAATAGATCAAATTTTGCATTCCCTTAAAAATTCTGAGACGAGTAACCATATATTTCAAAGGAAAGACCTGTTACAATATTTACTGTAAGTGAAATATCATTTAACAGTGAATTGAATAATGGAGAATACTCGTGCTTCCACTGCGGTAAGAGAACAATGTGAACTGAATGTGTTGCACATGGGATGCTGGGTGGCATTGGCTTTGCCAACCATTAGTAGTTTGGAGGTCAAAGTGAAAAATTGGTTATTCAACAGCTTGTGTCTAAAATTTCTCATGAGTAGCATCCTTAAGTACAGGTTTCACTTTGTTTGTGTGTAAGTGTGTGTGTGTGTGTGTATATATATATATATATATATATATATATATATATATATATATATATATATATATATATATATATATATATATATATATATATATATATATATGAGAGAGTGAGAGAGAGAGAGAGAGAGAGAGAGAGAGAGAGAGAGAGAGAGAGAGAGAGATAATGTGTTGAGGATGGTAGCCAGCCTGTCATTTTTGGACAAAAGCAAAATTCAAATGATTTGGCCAGTATTGGAATATGTGGAAGTTTTGTAATTTGTCCTGAAAAAATCATAGATACTATAGCAAAGATCTTAATCATGTTAAAGATAGAAATACGAACTTATCATGTACATTTGTACTTTAATGAACATTGTCTACTTTTGTAAGGAGAGAGGAGTCCTTTATAATGTATGAGTAAGTGGATGAGCTAAAAGAAATTGATAGAAGTCACATAGTATTACTCAGAGAATAAAGAGGGACTAGTTATTTTAGAGGACAAGAAAAGTTGTGAAAGCAGAGATGTTAGAATGACAAAAAGAACAGTTTTTTATGTAGAGATATATATTCCTGAAATTGACTTCAAAACAGAGAAAATTAAAACTATGCATCAACTAAAAGAAAAATAGATTTGCAAAAATTAGTATAAAAACAGGAGGACATAACTGTAGTCTTTATTTACCACAACTAACATTATTTAGGCTATTGTCATTCATTACAGAATTAACTTTGCTTTGGTGATCTTTCATCACAGGCAAAATCAATTTTACATTCTTATAAAGTTTTGCCTCATGAGATTTGGTTAAACAGGATTCTACTGTGACGAGAATTTCAACCATAGTATGCTTGTATTTATTTTTTTTATATTACATCAGTGTGTGACAGATTTGAAGTTTGATGCATTTATTTTTTATTGGCATTTGTTGAAAGGCAATTGATTAATAACTTTTGAAAATAATTCTTGGATTAGAAATGTAAGACATTTATGAATCTAAGGTATTTTTTACATTTTTTTTTTCATAGACCAATATATTCTTGATTAGGTTTGTTTGTTATTATAAAGAAAAATAAGTTCAATCTTGAATTCAATTATGAAAATGCAATGAAAGTTTTTAAATGTATTTCTTGAGACACTATAAAATATATCAGTATGCAGTATACTCATGTTCATGGTTATGACCTTTTCTCTCTTTAGAAAGACAAACTAATTCCCTTCTGTTAAATACAAAGAAGCATTAATGGTTTTCCAGATCTGTGAATAAAAGGCACATTCTTCAATCATTTCTCTCTCTCTCTCTCTCTCTCTCTCTCTCTCTCTCTCTCTCTCTCTCTCTCTCTCTCTCTCTCTCTCTCTCTCTCTCTCTCTTTCTAATCCTTTAAATGTCTTCATGTTACTGTTGATGGCTTGTCTAAGTGGAACAAACGGTACAAGTCAATGTTATTTCTAAGTGGAAATTGATGAGACAATTAATTTAAGGACATTGAAGTAAAGACAGCGCATGTCTTTTGTGACGGCCCGAATGTTTTCCAGTAGTTTGTATGCATTCTTATTTTATTTGTATGATTATTTACAATAGAACCATAATTAGCTTTACAACATATACATTATTAGCTTTTGTAGAACATTTGATGGTATAGATGTTAGATGGAATATTCTCTCATTTGTCTTTTTTCTTTTCTTTCTTATTTGTGTGTGCAGAACCACTTAGAAATTACAATGACTGCCATAATTTTCATATTGCATTCCAATTAGATGAGTAACTTGTGGATTTTATGTAGGTAATATTTGTTATTCATATACTGTGTCTTTCATAATGGACTGAAAAATTAAACGTTCATTTGTATGGAACAATCCTGCATTTGTGTCTGTATTTTTATACCATGAGGGCATTTTCTTCTCTTTACAGCAAATGATGGAAAAAAATGGCCTCATTTTTCTATGATTATGTGTATTCTACATTTCAAATCATGTGATGATAGATTATTAAAACAACAAAATAGAATGAGTACATGAAAGTTTTGCATCATGATTATAGTTGATTTTTGTATTTCCTAATAATGATAGATAAATTTACTTTGGATATTTCTGCCATAATCTATATGCATACTTGTAAAATATTATTGATTTTTATTAACTTGTTTATGCAAAAATAGTCTGAAGTTCTTAGTTATTCATATTTAAGTATACTTTACATACTTCACATTAGTAAGCACCTGATAAGACTTTGGCTCTTTAGGCTTTTATACACATATTTTCAGAGATTGATTCATATAAATAAGTTCCTGCATAGCAATTTAGATTTAGTGCATTTTTAAAATTAAGTTCAATTCTTCTCAAACTAGAAACTTTGGCATGGATTTATATTATATAAAAGAAGATATATATGTGCATGTTCAGAATATGTTTGGTTCTGCTTCTTGCTTCCAATATCAAGAAACTTACATGGTAATGATATCTTACTGTGATGTACTTGACGTAAAAATTGCAAATGTGAAAAGGCATTATTACTTTTTTTTTCAGAATTGCCAAATTCTCTCTCTCTCTCTCTCTCTCTCTCTCTCTCTCTCTCTCTCTCTCTCTCTCTCTCTCTCTCTCTCTCTCTCTCTCTCTCTCTCTCTCTCTCTCTCTCTCTCTCTCTCTCTCTCTCTCTCTCTCTCTCTCTAACAAGTCTGAAAGTTTTGTTGTTCCAATTGACTTGGGCATGATGGGTAGTTTTAACTAGATAGTGAAACAAATGATGTAGCCTGAATCATTGCAGCATCATACTGTCAGTTAACCTTGAAAGTTGATGATACTTACACAAATTTATACTAAGTGATATTTCAAAAGTTTTAAAATTATCACACTATTTAGTTATTTAGAGTTACTCCACAGTGTAGAAAACAACATCAATAGTTAAAGAACAAAGCAAATACAGTTGACTATAAAAAAAACCTGGCAACCTTGGGATTTGAGGGCTGCCAGATTTTCAAAAATTCTGGATTTTTTATGTATATGTATATGTACATAAATGTACATAGAATTACAGCAGACAGCCTACCACATGCTGGTCTGGCTGCATGAAGCAAGATTCGTTTGAGTTTGAGAAAACTGATCATATTGTTCCTGGCAGTGTTACACAATGATACTTTATTGCATCATAGAACAACATCATTTACCTTAGACATATTTTTTTATTTTTAAATTTATGATAAAAACAGTTGGGATTGTGTTATGTTATAAACAGCCATGTTATCATAATGTTACAACAGACTGAGAGTCAGAGTCGGCACTATATATATATATATATATATATATATATATATATATATATATATATATATATATATATGAATACTGTAGTGGGAAGTGTGATTTTTTCAATCAAACTGGAAGACCATATAAAAAAAATAATAATGTAATACAGCCATTATGTAAGTGAAGCTGATTGTGAGAAGGTTAAAATGCTTCCTTGACTGGAGAGATTTCTTTTGGATCTTATACATACATATTTTACTTTCCTTTTAGCTGTATTTTTGTAAGAAGTGAAAATAATATTCATAGTACACATCTAAAATTTCAAATGTGCATTCAAAGCACTTTAAGCTGGTCTCCATTTTAAAGGAAATAATTTATTCCATTTGCTCCTCATATAAATTGTTTTGTATGTAATGCTTACAGACTTACAGTGCATAATTTCAGTGCATGAATTAGAGAAGCTAATGAATGGTCATTAAACCAACAGATACATTTATGTATCCCTAAAAAAGAGTTATTGAGGAAAGGAGTTTAGGAAGTTAAATAAATTAAATACACAAAGAACCAGTATTTTGTTAATTAAACACACACACACACGCATGCACACACACAAAGATATACAGTAAACCCTTAATTTCTTAATTTCAGTGGGGGCTAGGGACCACTGACCTCCACAAAAATATAAAAAAATAGAATTTTTGCACTCATGACATACACAGAAACAACCACTTGGATATATATATATATATATATATATGTGTGTGTGTGTGTGTGTGTGTGTAACACATATACATACATATACATGATGGCCTCTGATAAAGATATCAATGAATAATGATTCGGGATATCCTAAAGATGCATTTTTTTTTGCAATATTTTATTTATTTGGGATTTCATCTGTGTGTGTGTGTGTGTGTGTGTGTGTGTGCGTGTGTGTGTGTGTGTGTGTGTGTGTGTGTGTGTGTGTATGTGAGAGTGTGTGTGTGTCTGTGTTTGTGTGCTTGTTTGTATGAGTTTGAATGTATTTGTGTTCGCATGTGTATTATTTACTTATGGACTACAGGATTTAAATTAAGCTTGTGTTGTCCTGACTTCATATATCCTTAATCTAATAAAGTTATAGACTTATGGATGTTCCTTGCTCACGACCTGTGCGTCCAGATTAGAAACTCAAATATTAATACATGTGCGTGTAAGGGCATGGGTTACAACAGAAACCATATTAATGTGTAACTGGTATTTTGTCAGTCATGTTGCATGATCACTACCCAGTTTTGGATGTGCACCTTGCATTTAAGGACATTTCATGAATTTATGAATAATGAAATAGCTTTATTAGATGATTATTAGTTGATATAAAGGCATGTTGCAAGTGCATAGCTGTCATCAAATATATTTCTTAGATTAAAAAGCATATTGGCAAGTAATTCTGCTATTTCTGTGGTGCCCTTTGATTTATTCAATGATAAGATTTTCTAAAGTTATCATGGGAAAGTTGATACATATGTACAGTGGCCGCCACAAATGACAGGTTTTAAATTACAGTTTTTTAAAAAGTGAAACGTTATGCTTCTGTACTCAAGTAATCCTTATTGAAAGGAAATGGCTGCACACTGGAATGCAAGTGTATTTTGTCTGGATTTTGGAAACACATCTGCTCTTAAGAAACATTCAAAGCATGTGTCTTATAATGAATGTACCTGTGTATAAGAATACAAATGCCAGTTGTACACAATTTCTTTGAGTTTGCTTGCATACATATCTGCTCTTAAGGATACAATAGACATTAATTCTGATTCAACATTCAATATACATCTCTAAACACTTTAGAATTGTATTTTTTTATGCATACACCATGATATATCAAGTAAATTTGCTTATATCATGAATTTATTTTATATGCCAGTTCCATTCAATTTTGACATTGTGTTGTTCTTAGAACTTGTATTTAATTAGATGGATTTCATACTAATATTCCCTCCCTTTTTCTATTTTCTAAATTTTTTGACAAACTTGAGCTAACACATACTCCCAATCCCATGAACAGCAGGTCTCAGAGCTCGTTAAGTGGGCGTGATAGCGACAGTATGGACAACGAAGTGACGCTTTCCAAGATGGATGTTGTCCTGTCCTTTGCTCTTGAGGTAAGACTTTACATAAAGCTCCTTCATTCAAGGAGATGACAGGAAGTGCAGTCATGTAAGCACCAACAAGTATTCTCCCCATCCAGTGTTTACTTAACTTTATTAGATGTATTAAGCTATTACCCAACTAACTGAAAGATGTATTTCAGCAAAATGTGACATGATCCAGGTAAGGAAAGTTATACTGCATGTGATTTATATTTTATCTAGTGAAAGTAGATATGACTTTAGCATTGAAGGGAATGATAACTGAGATTTTCATATTTTCCATTTATATATTGCATAAGGTGAATACTGAAATTTAGATTGCTTTTTCAATAAATAATTGTAACCTGTGGCCATCTTGTGCTTGGAAGAAAATTGTAAATAATTTTGGAAGAGGCAGATGCAATCCCCCTTCTTATTATGAAGTAGTCACATATAGAGTATATTTGAAATGCATAGATAGAAATTACTATAGATGTGGGCATGGTAGAAACTCTGGTTAAATTTTTTTTTTTTCTCTCTCTCTCTCTCTCTCTCTCTCTCTCTCTCTCTCTCTCTCTCTCTCTCTCTCTCTCTCTCTCTATATATATATATATATATATATATATATGTGTGTGTGTGTGTGTGTGTGTGTGTGTGTTTACCTAGTTGTATTATACAGGGTTCGAGCAGGGCACATAGTGTGAATTATGTGTTTTAGATCAGTAGTTGATGAACAGTAGATGAATTTTCCCTTGGTTGTAAAAAGTTACATGACAAGAGTAAATAACTCATATAATCTGGATACCTCTCAATTTATGCGAGAGATGTGTTCTTGAAGAGGTTGCAGACAAAAAAAACAACTGTTGGCAGTCGGTGAAACAGTTTGCCACAGGTCCTACAAGTTTGTGGGAGAAGAGGGAACTCAGAAATGAGTGGTTTGCCCGCGTAAATTTGCCGACACAAAATCATCTAGAACATCACTAATTTATTCAGACACACATTACCTTCCTAATAATAATGTCCTTGTGTATGCTTTCAGCTTCCACAATGATTAAAACTGAATGGAACTGATAAAACCTTTAAGTAGTAAAAGACAGAAATAGACGTGGCGATCAACAGAGAGACGACCATCAAAACAAGAAGAAAAGGGTGGAGTTCAGAGAGAGCAGAGAGGCAGGAGGGTTTATGATTGGTTAGCCATTCTGTGTCGGTGCTTGTGATTCGCTGGCGACTATGA
>CM035196.1:13296887-13304387 GCA_020233015.1 Callinectes sapidus | reverse complement strand
GACAAAATTTGCAGAAAATCTTTAAGGCAGATTTTATAGATGTATAAGAATCTTTTGTGTGTTAGTGTTATTGTATGCATTTTGTCATTAATGCTTAATTAAGTTTCCTCTGGGCAGGTGCTGGTAATGGAGGTGCGAGAGATCAAACACCTACCACCAAACCGAATAGTTTACTGCACAATGGAGGTGGAGGGTGGAGAAAAGCTACAGACTGACCAAGCAGAGGCATCAAAACCAATGTAAGGAATGCTATGAAATATATTTTCATAAAAGAAACATTATAGATAATATTGCAAATTGTTTCTTTGATGTGTTGGGCAGAAAATAGAAACATGCTAATACTTCATAGTTATTAATACAATGCCATATTTTATTTTATCCTACAGAATCTAGAGAAGGGATATAGATATTAATGTACCATTTATATGTATACTGAAATATTGTGCAAGAATAAGTTAAGATATCTCAGTAACATCCCATGGACAAGTAATTAGATTAAAGTAATTTAAGGAGATAGATTTCACATTGTATCAAATAGTGGAAAGGTCACACACATGGGAAACGGAATTCAATACAAAAAGGTGCAGCGTATTAGAATTTGAATGAGCAAAAGAAGGTTAAAGGGTGTTTACTCAGTGGTAAATGAAGAAATTAAGAAGGCAACTGAAAAAAGACCTAGGAGTGGATAACTTGTCTCCAAAAAAGCAAACGAATAGAATTATAGGAAATGTCTATGAACTTTTGAGAAATATAAAAGTGGCATTCACTTGCATAAATGAAGATATGATTAAAAAATCGATAACAACTCTAAAATGCCCAAAATTTGAATATACAATTACATTATGGTCAATGAATAAAAGAAACCCTTAAGGAAATTAGAGAGAATACAGAGGGCAGCAACAAACCTTTCTCCAAGTTCAAGTGAATGGTCATATGAAGGCCATGGAGTGATACTTGTTTGAAAACAGAACTTAGCAGAGTTGGTGGCACCACTCACAAAGCAAGCATCCGTCCGTGGAATCCCGTGTGTAGCATAGCATCACTTCCGGTGTGCATCCACCTTTATGATCTGAATTTTTATTGTGGTCCGAACAATCTTGGTATCTAATATGCCTTTTTGATGTTTTTGATGAAATCTTATTAATCTATTATCTAATTTTGTTGGTGCCATGTGTAGATATTCTCTTATTGGGATATGTCTGTGGATTATCTTCTATTTGAATGCAACTTTTTAGTAATGTTGACTTCTCTCTTAACAAGATGTATAATTGCTACATTCTCGTTGGTGTGCCATATTCTCCAATAAGCTCATCACATCTATGTTTTTATTTTCTATTTCTTTACATATAGTTTAGCATTTATGTTTGATTGTTTGTTTATAGAGATAATTATTTGAGCATAGATGAGTCATTAATGGTGTGTCATTTTGCAGGTGGGACACACAAGGGGATTTCACCACTACACATCCACTACCTGGTGTTAAAGTAAAGCTATATACAGAATCAGCATCTATGCTTTCCTTAGACGATAAAGAGCTAGGCAAGGTTGTTCTACATCCCACAGCTATGTCATCCAAGGTCAGTGAATGAATTTTAATGTAAGTTTTTTATTTGTATATTGATACTTAACCATCATCTTATGATGAACATGAAAATAATAATTTTGTTATCATTGCAGGTACCTGAATGGTATAAGATGCAAGTTCCAAAAAACTCGCCTGAAAATAATCTTAGGATAAAGATTGCTGTCAGAATGGATAAACCACAAAATTTAAAGCATTGTGGGTAAGTTTTCTCCATTATCATTATTATTTTATGGCTATTGATTCTTGTGTGCATTTTTATTCATATATTGTTAGATATTTGTATTACAAGCTCTATAATGAGTATCGTGAAAATTCAACCATTGTTCCTGTACATATGATTAAATATTATTAATATCTCACTTGACAGCCATCTGTATGCTCTAGGGAAGAGTTGCTGGAAAAAGTGGAAGAAACGATATTTTTGTTTAGTTCAAGTTTCCCAGTACACATTTGCCATGTGTAGCTACAGAGAAAAGAAAAGTGAGCCCACGGAGATGATGCAGCTGGACGGGTACACAGTGGACTATATTGAAGCAGTGTCAGGTAAAGTTACATTCTGTAAAGGTCACACTTACTCGTTCCAAAAGTTTTTCATCTATAGATACAGCAGATACATAAAGATCAATCTTAATTTTTGAACATTAAAAAGCAAACTTTTATGCTTATTAATCATCATTGATATAGGGTGACATGAAATCAAGTTTATGCTGCAGATGCTTAAAACAGAATCATATGGTCATAATTTGGGATGTAATCTTAATTGATAATATTATCAAAGTATTGGCAGCAATTTGGACTTTCATGTTGCAGCACTTCCACACAACTAATGGCAAAACCAACCCAAAACATACATATCCGAAACAAAATGCAGTTTTTAAAGTAAAAACATTCATATGAATATTCTTACACATATGTAGTAATATATGCCTAATTTCCCTACTCAGCACAGTAAAACAACATGCATCTCTTTTGAGATAATTTCCATGAATTATCTCCTACCGCAGGGGAGGAAAACTCCTCCATCCTATGCTCATGCACAAGATAATCTCCAGGACGAGACTATTACTTGGTCTTTGTTAATTTTTTATACACATCATGAAAATGTTTTTATTTCCATTAAGTTATGATCATTTTTAAAGTAAATCATGATTAGCCATTTCTTTATCACTACTACATGAGTAAGAATGAATCTTATTGGTACATATTTTAAATTTGTGATTTTTTTTATTGTATTCTTAAATCTAAATATTTTTCAGCTCAGCTTATGGTTGGAATGGGTAAGTGCTAAAATCAAATGCTGTTATATATCCATGCATGTAATTACTGTAGACAAAGCATGGTCATACCAACATCTCTTCTGTTTTATTTTTCCATTCTCTGTAGCCCCCTCTTCAAAAAATTTATCCTTTTCATATATTCCATCAGAGTGCTTGATTATTATTTATGATTGCTGAAGTATAACTATACCAGGAACTCATGGAAGAAGTGGAAATGAATAAGAAAAATATTTCAATTCCTTTGATGTTTAACTTCTTTGCAGCTTGACTGATAGTTTTCAGTTCCGTGTTCTTCATAATAGAGCATGAATTCATGTAAGACACCAGCATCAAAATACTGTGGTGATGAAATTTCAGTCTGTTGTAGATAGATGCAACATCCAGCCTTATATTGAGAGTGACGGTAGACAAAGTAGGAGGAAGTAGTTTCCACAAACACTTGCATTTCAGTTAGCATTGGAGCTGAGAGGTTACAAGAGAAGAGATTGTGTTAGATTGAAAATTAAATTTAATACTAAAAATGTTTCAGTATAGAAAAGGTTACAGCATTAATAAAACATTGATTTGGTACCAGAAGAGCAGTCTCACATAGTTACAGTAATTTTTTATCCTCTTCTCCAGAAAGGGATCTGATGGTGTTTGTATTATTCTAGGTCAGTTTTATCTTTGATGAAAGATTTATTGGGTTTGAGTGCGTGTAGGTATGTACAAAAGAAGAGAATTGTATTTAGATGTCAGGCTGTAATTGCTTCTCCTTGTTTTGAGACAAAGAGAATCATTCAAACAGGCCACTGCACTCATCTATACCAGTAGTTTTGAGATCATCCTTGGAGTGATTATCATTTCAGTAGGTGTCCAGTACCTCCTCCTACTCCCTCCTAGTTTTTATATATGATACCATATAACAATCACTGTTGAAAACATTTAGACACACCATCGCCTTGTTAATGATCATGCCATGCTTTTGCTTTAGGTTAGTCTCTTCTGTACGCAAAGCATCATCCACAATATCTCTGAAAAATTGTCCTGCTGTCTTTTATGATTTTTATTGAAGAAGATGAGATTTTTTTTTCTTCTTTTGTGTGTGTGTGTGTGTGTGTGTGTGTGTGTGTGTGTGTGTGTGTGTGTGTGTGTGTGACTCGAACACTTCCCAATCCAAACGCATTTAGCGAACAAATTTTGACCTCCAATCCGAACACAGCCTCCCGATTTGAACACAAAAACACGTGGCAGCTAACGCTGCCTTCCCGCCAGTCAGCCAGTCTCGCTTGCATTTCTCCACCGTGAACACCTGTCTTTGCCTCGGTTACTCCAGCCCCAACCCTGGTCACTTCCTACCTACCACCCCAGTCAATGCACCCCTCTACTCTGGTCACTGGCAAACTTATTAACTAATGAAGATATATTTAACACAACCAATGAAGAATGAATTTTTAAACATCATTGTCATTTGCACAAAATATGATGATACAATAATTTGCAGTTTTGTACAATAATTTATGCTTTTCTTGAAATAATTTCTGTTGGAAATGATGCTGCGAGAATATATTCTACTTAATAAGAGAGAGAGAGGGGGGGGAGGGGGGAGAAGGGAGAGAGGATGGTGAGTGGCTGGAGGAGGGAGTGGGGTGGGGGAGGCGGCCTACTCGGTCTGTTTGTGTATCGAATGGGAGTGGATAGGGACGGAGTGAGAGGGAGGAGGGGGAATACTATGTGATCTGTTCCCGTATTTAGTGCAGAGAGGGAGGCGGGGACCCGGGGGTAGCCTGTTTAGTCTTCATCAGGATTCAGGAGTTTCACACCAAAGTAAATAAGTCATTTGTTATGCCTGTTTTTTTATGCATTTCATGTCTGTGTCTACTTTATACTCTCAAAATATGAACAATATCTATGAATTATGATGAGGTGAGGGAAAAACAGGGTGCCAATATGTTAAATCATGTTGCCACTCTGATGGGCCAGGACCAATTTTATTTTTTCCCATTACTTCTTAACAATGGCTATTGCATTTTTAGCTATTGCGGCGATGTTAAGAGACCAATTTCTTGCAATGACTGGGAGTTGAGTGTAGAATTTTTTATTTTAAATAAACTGGAAAGGATTAAATGTTTTTACATTAATTAAAAATTGTTTCCTAATTCGAATTTTTGCAATTCAAACAGCCAAAAAGAATGAATCAAGTTCTAATTTAGAGGTACCACTGTAATTTAAATCTGTTCCAGTATCATAGATGATTACCTATTTTTTTATTTTTTCATATTGTTTTCTATGTGAAATTGCATGATTAAGCAGTAAGTAAGAAATAGAAAGTAAAACAAAACACATAATATTGCACAGGAAGACCAAACTGAACAAAATTTGATATTTTGATGGCAGTTTCTGGAGCATGTAGATAGTGAAGGAGGGAAATGGAGGACTCAAAGAATGGAAGAACCATCTGGAGCTGAGTGGCTTGAAGTTACTCATCAAAGAGCAGTGTAATTCTGATTTATGTTTTCATGAACTCAATTTTATGACAGTCATGTGAATGATGTGTGTGTGTGTGTGTGTGTGTATGTGTGTATGTATGTATGAAAATGGAATTTCTGATCATTAGCAAGAAGATGACAAACAATGATATTAAATATTGCAGATCTAGAAGGTGGTAGATTTTTCTTCAATGCTGTAAGAGAAGGAGAATCAATTCTTTATGCGACAGAAGATGAAAATGAGTCTCACCAGTGGGTGACAGCATTGTATCGGGCCACAGGACAGGCCCACAAGCCCACCCCTCCTGTTATGCCTCAGGGGAAAAATTCCACTTTATCAAAAATTCAAGGAGGTAAGTTTTTTTTATCTAAAAACAAATACCATTGATTTTTTTTGTATTCTCTCTCTCTCTCTCTCTCTCTCTCTCTCTCTCTCTCTCTCTCTCTCTCTCTCTCTCTTATTATTCAGTTTCCTGTAATGTTTTTCTAGAGAGAGATTGCAGATCCAAATTGATAGTTTGAGACAATTCAGTATTGTCTAAGTCCACACTTAGACCCCTTCACCACTCTCTATAATTGCTGGTGCAAAGTAGAACCCAAAGAGTTATGATCCTCCAACCTGGCAATCTCATCAAAATATCCAGAGCCAGCTTGACTTTTTAGTTTGGCATAGTTAATCCATCAATCCATTTAGGGAAATCTTTATTTTGAATTCCATTCACAAATTGAAAATGATTTTGGTTATTTCTGTTTTTTCTTCTAGATGCTGACAAGGCAAAGAAACATGGAATGGATGAATATATTGGTGCAGATCCTGTCAGATTTGATCATCACAACCTTTTTAGAATTCTACAAGGACAAACACTAGAATATCGTCTTGTTGATCCATACTGTTCTTTAGTAAGTCATTATTTACAGTATTTTGACCATTTCTTCATATTCCTATTATAAGTTATTGTAACTCTATGTTTTTCCATTTCATTTGAAGTGTCAGAGATAGTTACAACCTTCTAAATCATATTTTTTTATGTGTGTATATGTTTGTTTATGTTTTGTGTGTTGAGTTTATGTGTTATATTGTAGATAATGAAAAAATCCAGTTGAATGCTATTTTGCTTGTTGATAATATTGTCTTACTAGTAAAATGAATGTGGTAGAAACTTTAAATGAGTTTCATGCTATTTCTAAAGACAAGATAAAAAAAAAGATTAAGTAATATTAAGTGTGAGGAAAATATAATACATCATATCATTAACTTGGAAATGTACATAAATTGGAAGTTGGATACAAGGAGTAGAGCAGAATTTTGGAATGATGCTTCTTTCACCAACTTTGAAACTCTTTCCTAGGCTTGTGCAATGTTGGGACACTTTGTTTAAATCTTTATCTTTCATCCAAAGAATCCGATATATCTAGGGAAGAATTTTTTTTATTAAAGAAAAGATCTTTGGAGCTAAAAGATATGATTGAACATATAGCTGCTTTTTCTAATTCAGTAAATATAGAATGTTATCTTATATTGAGAGAGAGAGAGAGAGAGAGAGAGAGAGAGAGAGAGAGAGAGAGAGAGAGAGAGAGAGAGAGAGAGAGAGAGAGAAGCAAGTCTTAGAGTCAAACATAACAACAGATATAAAAGAGAAGTCATTTAAGTTTATAATTCTAAACAAACCTGCAGTATGGATATAATATGATAGATAGAAGTAATTAAAGAATACGTTTTTTTCATGAAAGGTTTTGAATGTAAAGCTTAAAGCTCCAAAAGATAGATGATATAAAATTTTGTTCAGTTTGGTGTATTGCTTTACTTTCTATTTCTTATTTACTGTTTAACCTTGCAATTTTACATAGAAACTAACATAAAGAAAAATTAATAGGTAAGCATCTAAGGTCTTGGAACAGATTAAAATGATTTACATTATTTCCTGCGGGGAAATTGCTTTGGACCTCAAACATTTTGGTCCTGAAATACCCTTTACAAGTGCCTGCTCTAGTCTTATTTCTTAATGTTTTCAGCATGTTCTCATTATAATTAAGTCTGTTTTTTTCATGTCTCCAAATATTCTGTTGATACAATTAATCTCATATTGTTATTTCCAGGCTATCTTTACCCTAGTTTCATCAGTATTACTCATTTCTTACTGTGCTTTTAACCATCTAAAGTGGGCATCAT
>CM035196.1:13291887-13294387 GCA_020233015.1 Callinectes sapidus | reverse complement strand
TATATATATATATATATATATATATATATATATATATATATATATATATATATATATATATATATATATATTACTTTAATGCAGTTACACATTGTGTCTTGGCGCCATTTTCTTGGATTTATTTCCAGGTTCAAAACTAGCAAACATTCTTGGGCCGACATACATGTGTCCATATTCACACCCCAAAGAACATTCTTGTACAATAGTTAAATGAAAAAATGGCAGATTAAGGTTGAAGAAAACATAAACTTAACTCTAGATATATTGGGGTGGACAGAGATGATATCAATTTTTTTTTTTTTTTCATGAGTGAAATAATGTAGTTTCTAATTTGTATTAAAATGTTTTTAGTGACCATCTGAATCTAAACAGAATCTGGCACACTTTGGTTTAAGCTTTGTTAATTCTTTCCACTCAGTACCATATTATGATCTTATCACAGTTGAATATAGATTAATTCCGCTGATTGGTTAAACTAATTGCCCACAACACATGCTGATTAGTTGCCATAGCCGGAAAGTATCTGACAGAAACTTATGTGAGATGCTCTCTATGACAGATCAGTAACTCTATATGATTTGGATTATCAAAAAATTACATGTACATGATTTTATCATACCAGTAGACTGCCTCCCCAGTTTTCATGGTTTCACTATTCATTTGTTATATTGACAGATTTTCTTCTATGGTACAAAAACAGCTACAGAAGATTTTTCATAGCATCACTCCATAAATTCCAAATCTACTCATAGACTATTAATTAACCCTTTCAGTGCCGACACATCTTCACTGATCTCGCCCTTACTCAAGGGTTTGGTGCACCACAATTTTCATACAGTTAAAATTTCTTGAGATGGCTGTTTCTTCCTCATTCTTTACATTACATCGCTCATTTTGATCTTGTTGTTTAGCTAGAAACTTGAATTTTGTGAAGTTGTCACCAAAAGTGTAAAAAAAGTTCAGTATGGATCACTGAGTTTGAGTTGAATATAGCTGAAAATTATTTTTTTTGTATTGTGGGATACAAAAAGTTCTCAAACATCAAAGGTAATAGACCTACAATTCCAGTTCTTTAGCTACACTATGATGTATAAGATTTTTCCCCCAAGGCCCTAGGAAAGACCTGCAAACATTTGAATAAGCACATGTATTCAAAGTCCAACTTTCACCCACTTGCCTCCTCTAGCTTTATTCTGTGATTCTCACTACTCACTGGAAGCATGTGGCAGATTGTTGAAGCCGGGAATCAGGGATAGGGCAGCACTCTGTATTCCAATGCTCTTCAAAGTCAGCAAAAACCTGTCCCTTTCTACAGTAATTGTTTTTGGTATTTATTCCTAGAACATGAGGACTTTGGTTCTACATGTCAAAATTTTTGCACTTTGTTGGTGGAATGGTGAAGTCAATGTCTGTGAGAGGAGCTTTTCAGATTTCAGATAACTTGGATTGACCTTCCTCCCAATCGGTCTTAATTATGTGTCGTTTATGGTACCAAGAAATAAAACATTCTGTGGAAAGACATTTTGTGGTGAACATTCTGGAAAATAATGGGTCTTACAGTTGCAAAGATAGTACAGTTCTCATAGCTGTTTCAGTCACTTAAAAATTTCGTAGAAATTACATGTTAAAAAAAACATGCATGAATATTTT
This sequence comes from Callinectes sapidus, assembly GCA_020233015.1. NCBI lineage: Eukaryota > Metazoa > Arthropoda > Malacostraca > Decapoda > Portunidae > Callinectes > Callinectes sapidus. Next base: position 13,292,737 of record CM035196.1, on the reverse strand, counting down.
CATTCTGCCCTTTTTTTTCTACACAAATTCATTGTCTTATTCGATCTAATTTCTCCTGTACCTGCTTGAAAGTATATGGTTATTCTTATTTTTGACAGTATCACATGAAATATTTTACAAAGAAGGCTAGTTATATAAAAGAATGGTGAATGTACTGTTGAAAGAAGCTCGGAACAGCCTGTTTAAGTCCGTCTGACACCATCAGCCAATCAAAGATTGTTGTGAAGTACTAGCTTAACCAATCAGCTGAATGTATGGAGCTCAGATTGAGTAGAAATTATGTTCTAGGTTATATGATATAAACTATGGTAAGGAAAATTTCATATAGAATTTTGAGACATATAGAACTTGATCTCATACAGCTTCTACAACATCAAAATATAACTGTTCATGTTTGATGCCTAAGTCCTTACACTTTTTTTTTGCCTTTGTGGTCTAAGTTGACTAAATAATTGTTTCCCTTGCCTGTTCTATTTATTGTATTTGTCTTTGTATTCAATTTTCCCTCTGCATATTCTTGCTATCTGTTGATGAGTTTATAAGTCATCCAGTGTCAGGTATTCCCTGGAACTAAAATGTATTACTGTAGGAGTGTCTTTGTCATATTTAGAAATTTCCTTGATAGTATTATTTAGTGGTTTAACAACTCTGTCTCAGAATGCACTGCAAGTAGTAGTTCTGCTTTATAAGTGAGTTATTTCAAAGTTTCTTGGCTGACTCTAAATAAAGTTAGCCTCCTCTATAAATGAAGTACCTGGAAAGCTTTACATTTTGTGAATACCAAACATCTGCTTCATTACAGACATGTGTTATGGGAAGCTACATTACCTGCATGGCTTGTATTTAGTTA
>CM035196.1:13254387-13286887 GCA_020233015.1 Callinectes sapidus | reverse complement strand
AAATATTGCATATCATGCTGAACTTTATTTAGTGTGAGTAGCATGATTGTTATTCTGTGCATTTTTTAGTAGTTCCATTAGCTCAGATTTGGTTACTTATGATTATGATAATTCCTTCATTCCAAGTTACAATTACTGTTTTGAATTTATAGGTGTTTGTCAGCACCTTGTTCATCTGCATGGAGCTGTGATCTTTCCAAACAACCTCTTACTTTCAGTACCACCTTTTTATGCGTTAGGAATTGACTCAGAAACTCTTACTTGTTTATAGGTGTGATTCTTCTCTGCAGAAATTTTCCTGGGTAATTTTTTTAAGAAGCTAAATAGTTGAATCCCTCACATGTACATTATGAACTACTTTCATGTAGTTCCCTCTTTTATCAAGCTTCATGCAACCAGGAAAACAGACAACAAACAAGCATCCATGTGGGTATTCATATAAAAAACACTACATTATAATCATATCATGATCAACATAATACTGAAACAGCAGTTTTTCACACCAAATATTTCAGTGTCTCATAATTATACTAAAGTATTGCTCTTCATAATACACTTGAACAGTATCTATTTTTTATTTATTTTATTTATTTATTTTTATTTTTTTCAAAATAGAGTTTAGTTTGCCCACATTTCAAGCAGCTTTACTAATTGTATTCAAACCCAGGCATGAACATTTTATAGTGTATGGTCATAAAAGAGGAAACCCTAAAAAAAAAAAAGCAGAACCTCTCCTCTTCATACCTGATTGGCAATCCAACGATCATAATACATGTGTGTATGCACTATGTATGTATGTATGTGTGTCTGCAGGGTGCCTTGATTTCTTTTGAGTGAATCAGACCAGGCCACAGCTGGTTCCTGTTGTCTCTAACCCCCCAACTCGATAGACAGAGATTTGGGCGGCTCTAACTAGACAGCAGTGTTATCTTAATGATTAAGAGTGTGGTGGGTCAACACCTCAGAGACCAGGTCACTCACCCTGCCTGCTGAGCACTAATGGTACACCCTAGGGTGGCTCACAGAAGCTCTGCCACCACCGCCACCATGCAGTCTTTTTTTCAGTAACTCTAGCTCAATATAAAAATTAACTCAGCATAAACAATGAAAGTTCATTGCAAATTTATAATACAAGTTTCATAGTTTCTCTTTTTCTTCTTATTCTGCTAATGTGGTTGGGATCTGTGCCAGAATATGTGCTTTAATTTGATTTCAGATAGTTTGAGTGCATATGAAATATGAAAAGAAATTATGCTTTTGCAAAATGATCACTACTGCATGGCAGGTTTTATGCAAACTGCATCGGTCATGCCCACTTGTTACGTTAATTTATGCTTGATGCATCTTTGTCTGCCATCAGTATTCATGACTAGAATAAGGTTGCCATATCAAGCCATTTACATCATATAAAGTATACTCTGAATCATTATATATTAGTTGCATAACCAAATATTTAAAACAACATTATCCATCCCCATGCTTTGTATTTCTATTTTGAATGTCCAATGTATGAAGTTAAGTACTTATTTGAAAAAAGTTTGCTTCAGAAATATATAGCTTCAGAATGTATGTAGAAAGTGATACATTTAACTTTTACACAATGTATTGGGCTCATGTCTGAGTAGTTATATTTTTATGATACAGTCGCTGAGATTCATTCTCAAGTGACTCAGCAGAGTTCCTGGATTACTTTTAATTTTAAAGTGAAGCAATAAATCCTTCCTAGTATCAGTTTATAACTTCAGTGCAATGTAAATTTTGGGATTTCAGATTGAATAAGTTATGATTGTTTATAGTTCATGAAACACCCTCCTTTCATTACTCAGACTGAAGCCCTCATTTTGGTCTGCCTTAACACTCCTTTTCCATTCAGACCTGATGGTGTGGGGACCGTCCTGGCAGAAGAGAAGGAGCGCTTCCAACACATCAAGGAGAGACTAAGAGTCTTACTTGAACACCAAATTACAAATTTTATGTAGGTGTAAATCAGTGTTGTTTGACACTTGAGGAGCAATGATGATCAGAAGAAGAAGAATGTCCCCTTTTGAATTTTGTTTAAGGCTTGAAATGAATCCTTAAGACCTTTGAGTTAGTTTTATGAAGGACATAGACAGTTTTCATCATTATCATTATATCATGATGCCTTATTCCATGCTGATCATTATATCATGATGCCTTATTCCATGCTGAGGAGGCTCATTCTAAGAATAGTCTTAGTAAAATAGTGTTCTGTTCCCTCTTGTTTTGCAGCTTTGAATGTTTTTAAGTTTGTCTCTTGTCAGTTTACAATTGAAAGCAATATTCATATTTAATTGTAAATCACTATTACTATCAACATGCATTGCCTACTAAAGTGCATATTTTATTTCACTATTTAGTATTTTTGTCAAGTGATGTATTAATCCTAACACTTTAAATTCTTGCAAAACACTCTCATTCTCTCTTTGCTTCTTCACAGATGCGGTTTTCTCTTTTACTCATTTATTTGGTTGGAGGAGTAAAGAATTTCAAAAGTAATACAGTGTTCATATTACCAAAACAATAATCAATAACTCTTTAAACAACTGATGAGTGTAAATAGCTATGAAGTAGTACTTCTAGCTTTTCTAGTTTCAACAAAGTGCTTTATTTTGACAGGTATTGTTTCCCATTTGGTCGACCAGAAGGTGCCCTTAAAGCCACATTATCCTTACTTGAACGGGTAAGTACTTTGTGAAGAATAATTATAAAAACAAATTATGAACATTTCTTTCAAAATGGGCTATTATTTCATACAAATGTCATATTTCACCCATTATTATGCTGACTTCTTTGATTCAGGTGTTGATGAAGGATATAGTTACTCCAGTTCCACCCGAAGAAGTGAGAGGCATGATTAAGAAGTGCCTAGAAAATGCTGCTCTCCTCAACTACACTCGTCTCTCAGCAGAAACCAGAATTGAGGGTTTGTTATCAGTGATCACTATAGCAGTATGAATTTAAAGTTTAGTGTTCTTATTTTCCTATAATGAACATTTACATTAAAAAGTCAGATTTTATCGGTGCTGAAGATATCTTTAATGAGACAGTGTTTCCCATCATAAAAGTTGATTCAGTGACTATTGCTAAAGTAAAACATTTTTAATCCATAGGTGGTGAATCAACCCTTCAAGGTAATGCTTTTGCATGGTTTGGTACATACGTACATAGTTATAACAAAAGTTTTATTGTTTTGTAAATAATTTTTGTAGTAGCAACTGGGGTAGCATGTATTGTGTATGAATATTCCTTACTAGTCATTTTTCCCTTCCATATCACACATTTCAGAATGAAAGATACCTATGGTCCATAATCATAGGAAAGATTTCATATTTCACTTTTTACATGGAAAAGACAAGCATTGTACTTTTTATTAAGCATTATATATAACAGATTGAGTGCACTAGGGTGGCAGACAGTAGAATAATGGATATATCTATTTAGATATATCTGTTGTCAAATCCTCTTTTAAGAATTCTCACAATACTTTTCATGTATTCCCATGCACAAGTGTATTTTTTGTTGTTACTTCATATAGGGAAAAAGTTGTGTCCATAAAATCCATGTGTATTCATAGAATATTTGTAACTTTGTAACTATAATTTCATACAGTCTTTATGGACAATGCGTATTGGCTAAGAAGAGGTCCATCAAGTACTTTCTATTTTTATTTCCTCCATCCATCCATTTTTATTTCCTCCTCCATCAAAGTGAAGGATAGTCTCTTGAAGAGCATCTGATCCCTTAACAATTTGCCATAAAATCTAGCAAATGTGGCCTCTTGAGTTCATCCAGCTTTTGCCATGATACACTCAATAGGCACCACCAAAACCTTCACCTTTGAAGCCACTGCTGGTCTAATGCTGCCTGGTGCAAAATAAGGGGTGTCAGTCCCAGCCCTGCACAACATAACTTTAATCTACCTCACTATGGTGTCCTTAGAGACGTGTGAGGTTTGACAAACTGATGGAGCTTCTCTGTATGATTCATATATGCATGCAGGGCCTCACACACAAAGGTTAACATCCTTTATATAAGCCTAAAGAAGTAATATTTTAAGTTAGGTCTGCATTATGTGAAAGAGGTACTTACTGAAACAATAATTTACTCCCAGTGAGCAATAGTTCTAATCTGAGCCAGTTCTGGTCTTGAGCAGAGTAAAAATATAATGGGTAAGCAGAGATGTTTTGATATAAAGTTGTAATGGAATGGTCACAGCTGCGAGAATGTATTGTACATGAGCAAAACATAGTTGATGAGTGACTTATTTCTTTTTCCAGTAAAATTACTTGACTTGAGAGAATTGATAGCTTGTAACTCTCTCCCAAATTGTATTTTCAACCACCAGCACATGATGAAAATTGTGCCAGGGAAGAGTAAGAAATATTTGTCTGAAAAACAAACTTTCAAATTGAAAAGTATGGATATTTACACTAATTTCCTAACTATAATTATTTTTTTTGGCTACAGAGGATCTAAGTGGTGAAAATGCTGTGTCAGCCAGCAGGAAACTGGATGACCTAATCCACTTGGCAGAGCTTTGTGTTGACCTCTTGCAGCAGAATGAAGAGCATCATGCTGAGGTATGGAGATAAACTCAATCAACTATTTAGTGTATATGTTCATATTTGCTATATCAGCTTTGGTAAAAGTTTAGAATCAGAATTCAGTATATATATATATATATATATATATATATAGATATAGATATATATATATATTATCTCTATATATATATGGTGTGGTCGTGTGTGTCGTGTGTGTGTGTGTGTTGTGTATAATATATATATATATATATATATATATATATATATATATATATATATATATATGTATATATTGATAGAGATGATATATTTGTGAAAGACACAAGAATCTCCATAAGACATTCAAAGAAACTAAGACAAGGTGTGTCAGGGACATCAAGAAGTCTAGTCTTCCCTACCACTAAATTGATACATGGAATGCTTTGCATAGTGACACAGTGAATGCTTGGATCATGTCCAGATTTGTGGAAGTACTTGACAAGAAGGGATATGGAGACAAGACCCCTCAAGTGTAGCTCATTTTCCCTGTTTACTACAATTAAGTAAATGCACACATGCATACACAAAGATGCACCACTTGAGCAGTTCTGTAATATGTTCCAAGACCCTCTTATGTGCCCCTTAAAACACATGAAAATCATGTGTTTATAATTTAAATGCATTTATTGTATAAGGCAATGAAATTCATTTTAGATATATAGAATAAACACAAGAATAAGGCAATAGAATCATGATAAATAAAAATAATTGTTGTGTTTAGCTCCCACTGTTGTTTCATGTACTCTATCTTTATACAAGTGCCCCTCAAACCCATAAAAATCATTAAATATATCTGAATACATTATTATTTAAATCAAATAAACACAAGAATAAAGCAATAAAATTAGAAGAATTTAAATCATTTTTTCTACTTCCTCTCATTGTAGTGTCCATACATACTCTCCTCCAAGGCTAAGGCCAGTATAGTATGGCAGCACAACAATCATTCACCTTATTCTAATGTGTATGTTATATATGTAACATGAATTTTATTACCTTACACAATAACTGTAATTAGACATAATATTTCATGATTTTTATGAGTTTTAAACACTTTAAACACTTTACTATGTCTACACATAGGTAATATAACACGATAAACTTATACATATTGTTGGTAGTCTGCTGGTAGACAGCCCATGTGAAAGCATAGCTTTTCGGGCATGAAACTTAAACTATAAAACTAGAAGTGTACAAGATGTAACTTCCAGAAATAGGAGCTAATTTAATAATAAAGAGAATAAGTAGTTAAGAAGAGTGTCATGGGGTCATTGTACGAGGAAAATACTGTACAATATAATATCCATATAAATACTAATATAATGAGATCAAAGAATAAGGAAAAACGAAGAGTGTAATGAGGACGTCATCGTATGAGGAAAATATATCGTGTAAATACATATAAAGGGCACATGTAAGGGTATTGGAATGTTATATAATTTTTTGCATTCATTCTTAAGTCCACTATACAATAATTCACTTTGAAAATGGATTTTGGGGCCACTTCTCCAAACTCTGCTTTTGTCACTTTTCCCTGATTTTTTCCTACTTTGTCCACAAAACAAAAATATCATAAGCATAAATTTCACCACAAATTAGAAAAAATAGAACAAAAATAAAACTAAAGAAAGTGGTTTGGTGGGCATATGATCATCAGGGTCGCTAACAGACTGGAGGGTGGCAGTGTGGCCGGTGGTGTTGCCAATGTACCTATGTTCCTTCTCTCTAGTGGCAGTGGCTGCATCAAGGAGGGTAAAACTTTTCCTTGCATAAACAGCTTTCACACTTGCAATGATCTGATACACTCAATAAACATTCCCAATGCAAGGAACAATCATTGAAATGCAGTTGTATGACTAAATTAAAGTGATTACTTTGATTATGAAATTGTGTAGCACCACCACGCAGCCCACCATGCATAGGCATGCAAAGTGTGGCCCGTCCCTCCCACCCCGCCCCAGCTGCACCCTGTCATCCCTTGACTTGCTGCCAAGCTGATACTCTGCTATAGCAAAATCCCACTATGCCAGATGAAGTTAATGTTCTGAGTGGACACCATGTTAGATAGAAATGATTTTGTAATAAAATGTGTTTTAGGCAGGCCCATTTTATATATATATATATATATATATATATATATATATATATATATATATATATATATATATATATATAATGTGTGTGTGTTATTTACTATGGTCACCTGTGGAGCGAGCTCAGAGCTCGTAGACCGATTTTTGGGTAGAACTGAAACCATATCACACTACATATCGAGACAGCAAGGCCACACCCTTCAAGCTACATCCCATACCTACACTTATTGTTAGGTGAACAGGGGTACACATTTAAGAGGCTCACCCATTTGCCTCACTGTGCCTGGGACTCAAACCTGAGCCATCTATGTGTTTGTGTGTGTGTGTGTGTGTGTGTGTATATATATATATATATATATATATATATATATATTATTTGTCATATAGTTTTAATTTAACTACAGAAATCTAATCTGATTGGATATTACTATGCACTAATAATTAAACTTCTTTTCCAGTGATTTTGTGTTTTAGAACATTTATATAATGTATTGTAACTGGAGTCCTGTTGTCATTTATCTGAGTCTTCAGATATGACAGGATTCATTCACCAAAAGTGATACTATTGCTTTTCCAATGATTTTGTTTAGATTATTTTGTATGGAAGAGTTTTATTCCATGACATTTTTAAATATTTTCACCAGGCAATGTGATTTCTTTCTTTTAAAATGAGTTTCAGTCATTTGGAGGTGTTAAGTAATGTAGTTAGTGTAGTTTGTGTTGGTACACAAAATTTTATATATATATATATGTATATATATATATATATATATATATATATATATATATATATATATATATATATATATATATATATATATATATATATATATATATATATATAAGCAACATCTAAATAACCATACTTTCAGAACATTTACATACTCTATCATAAATCACATTACTAATCATTCATGATATTTTCTGGCTATATTTCTGTGTCTAGTACAGCTGAAGGTATGTTGACTTGAATGTTATCTATAGGTTCTATCACTTTGATAACATATACAGCCATGTACCTCTGCATATGTATGTTATGTGTATTCATGTGAACTAATGTTTCAATGTACTCTTCCTCTGCTCTCTCTCTGGTTTGTAGGCTTTCAGATCGGTGAGTGTTTAGTAGGCAATATTTTTTATTTTTTTTTACTTTTCATTTTGTTTTTATTACACTTATTTTTTTATATACATGTTTATTTTTTTAAAGAAATTTTCTTGCATTGTGGTGGTTTCACATTTAGCCTCACACTTTGAGTGCACAAGTGGGTTTATCTTCATTTGTTATAAGCTGAGGGAAAGATGCACAAATAAGTTATCACATAATTTCCAAATGTAAAACTGCCACATAGCATATTCTTTTGCTTGCTTAGCAGCACCTCAGTTATTTAGATAATTTTCTCAGCCATTTTGTAACTATTAAAGCTAGCACAATGCTTTATGTGTTGCACACTCTTTGTAGAGTGACCAAAAGTTTTAACTTCATATTTCTATTTTTAGTTGAATATTTTAAATTTTTAGTCCAAGTACATGTTATTTTCCATGATTTATTGACTATTCTAATCTTTCTTCTTTCTGGTTCATTATAATGCAAGAAGATGCACATATCCACTAAAATTTGAATTTTCAAGCTTTGCCTAGAAGTTATGTGCCTTAATAGCACTAATATGTAAATTATAAGTTCCATTACTAATTTGGTGATCTGCTGTTCAGTGGTGATTCACTGTATTCACTTTAGAAGCAATGACACTAATATGATAACTATCAATGATAATATAGTTAAATCAAATATATATTCATTTCTTAAAAGGTTGTATAGTAGGTAAAAAATGTAGAATATTCATTTAGAAATATATGTACATTCTCTAAGCCCATTATTTTTATCAAATACATATATTTTTCCTGAATTCCTGTGATTCTTATAGCCATGTTAATCTCTTTTGTATGAATATACTGAGTGTTTTGTGTTGGGCTTTTGTGCATTGTCTTGAGGTGGGCATCAGTATAGCTGTGTGCATCAGTTCTGGCTTCTTCTTTGTGTCTTCTAACCAGTCTCTCTCTCTTCTTTCTCTTGTGTGTTCACAGGATAAAGTAAGTAAATGTTTGGCTTATGTCTAGTTAATGATGTAGCTTTATGAAATGCATGATTGAGCTTCATTGCACTATTATTCTCGTCATGCATTTCAAAAGTAGGGTAGCATGCTTCACTACTCAACTCAAAATTCTTTCTGCAACATCTAGCAGGGCTCAGAGGTTCCATTAGATGATTTAGTAGTTGTGACCACAACATGAAAAATTAATTAAATACACTGTAGTAAATAGATAACTTAATAGGTCATTTCTTTTCTTCAAGTAACTGACAAATGATAAAACAATCTTCATGTTGTGAAAGTTATTTTTTTATTGAAGCATCATCTGTTGCTGTTGTAGATATGTTGATATGAAATTTATAGCGGTAGCAAAATTGTTCATACTATATAATCAATAACAAACATTTTGTTATATATTGGGTGACAGTATTTAATTGGGCAGTTTTATGTATGCTTTTTTGTAAACCGTGCTCTAAACTACATATATTTTGTTCAGTATATACAACTAATGTGCATCACTCCATCTTGGTTTCCTAAATTGCCATGGATTTCATTATCTGCTTCCTATGACAAGCTGCTATTTATTATTATTTTTGTTACCTCTTTTTGTCATTATAAGTGTGACTGATGGCAAACACTTTACAGTGATGATACACAAAAATTACTGTTTATTTGTAATGGAAGACACTTTATTTTGCCTTTCTACCTCAACAGAAATATTATACACTGATGACAAGGGTTTCTTAAGACAAAGAATGAGACCATGACTATAAATCATTTGGACATCTGTAACAAGTTGCATTGTTCACAAGCCTATCTTTTCTTTGCTTTTGCCAATCATGGGGTTGCACAATGAATAATGCTACTGCCTTGTAGGTCTTAAGTCAGGTTTGGCTTGAATTTGAATCCTACCAGCCGTTTCAAGCTGTTAGTCTACAGTGCTGACGTGACACAAGCCTTCTTATTACTAGCACAATAAACATTAAGGTGGTTCATATTAATATTTCAGTATGCTTAGGTTTAGCAGAGTGATAGATAACTTTGGGTTTCATTAAAGTCAACCCTTGAATTAGCTCTAAATTAAAGAGTAATCAGTCCTTGGAAGGCTTTGCAACCCCTAGCCTGTTTTTCACTCTTGGTGATAGGGGTTGACTGGTGAGTGCTTCCAGTAAATCCCTGTTTCATCACAGTTAAATATCTGGTCATGGCTGTGCTGCCTTTAGTAACAAGATGCTGAAAATTTCTGGATAAGTCCTGGTGGCTTCCTGGTCTGCTGATCTGCTTTCACCATGCTTCAGGGCATATTTGACCTCGTATCTCTTCGTAAACAATGCTAGTTAGCCTACTAAAGCTGTGAAATGGTGTCGAGGGTTAACATTTTTCCTAGGGTATAATGAATCAAAGTACAGCCATGCTTATGATCATATTGCAGGGCCAGAAAGATCATCTTTCTTTTTATCCCTTCTGATTACCCATTCATTTAGATGATGTTCCATGATTGCAAACAATCTGTTGCACTGTGAAGTATCAGCCAGCATGTGTGCAGAGGAAAACTGAAAAAATACCTTCACAGAAGCAGCCAAGCTATCTTTATTTTTGTGCAGTGATATACTGTTGATTCAGGAAAATTAAACTTATGCATAATGTTACATGTTCTTGCACCAGTGTTCATCTCAACCATTTCTTTCTTCTCCTGAAGTGTCTGTTTCCTGAGCTTCAACCCCTTGCAGTAATTACACTTCTTTTGTCCCCCATGTTTTTCACCGGTTTCCACTATGATTTTCACCACAACCACTCATAGAACTCATGTTCCTTGTTTGAACAGTTTATTGTACTTCCACTAGAACACCAGAAGTAAATATGCTTCACAGCACAGTAAAATAGCAATATTGCTGTGGCCCAGCTACTGCCATGAGCAGAGTGACCAAAACCAAACATTAAGTCATGCGCTGAGCTATGGGCGCATTACTACTAGATGGCAAAAGGCAGAACATTTGAAATAGCCACAAGATGCTAGATTTGTGAGACTATATCATGCAAGATGACTTAAATTTTCATATATGCTTCACTAGGATTAATGTTGTCTACAATAGAAACTCATTTAAGCAAAGGTTTAGGAAGGAGCAATAGCACATCTTGATGAAATATTAATTACATTCATCCTATTGATCAAATGGAAGGGGTTGCACCAAGATAATGCAGAATCTGGAACTTGTATGCTTCTGAGTCACAAGCATTGTTTGCCATCTCATATTTTCATCATAATCCCAGTTACATTCTCTACATGCAATCCAATAAAGATCAGATATGATGGAGCAAACAAGAGTATTTGCATTTTAGAAGAAATTAAAACATTTCCATTTTTTTGGTGGTAATTAAAGAATTGATTCACAGGTGAGCAAGCTTTTACTGTTGGGAAAAGAAAATTACTCTCCATGAAAATTTCTAATTTATGTTCTGCTTATTACTATTGCCTTACATCTTATATGCTTATTATGTTGTTCGGTGCTGTCTAATTATTGTTGTTATGTAATTTTGTTAAAATTGCAGTGCTATTTCTATGCTTATGTACCAAGTCATCATATTAGTATATCACATCAGCATGATTTAGCAACTATGATATTGCCATTGTAAATAAAGTGCAGCATGAGTGCACTCATAACTAGTTTTTACAAAATGCACAGAATTCATCATTGGAGCAAGCCACTGAATCACTGGCAGCCCATTGGACATGTGAAGAACCTCTCCCAAATACATGTTCAACTGGTTTCTTTTGGTGGTTTTCTGCATGCTTACACTTTTTAATATATATATATATATATATATATATATATATTCAATTTACTACATTTATATGCCTTTAACACTCAGTCTAAGTATTTATGTGGTATCAAAAAGTACCAATGAGACAGTAAGCATCTCCATGAAAACCATTTTTACAAACAATTTATTTATCAATAAACATCTGATATGAACAGTTTAAGACAATGACATTGTGAATATATATATATATATATATATATATATATATATATATATATATATATATATATATATATATATATATATATATATATATATATACAGTATATATTTACATTTAGGTTGTATATGGGCTAAAGATTTTCTCTCCTACATGTTTCATTGAATGTGATGGCTTGTTCTGCATTGATGATTATCTTCAGTGTGCTTTCCTTTCTGCGAAGAATCGTCCAATTCTGTTTGCTTAATTTGGAGATGACTTCCCATTTGTCATCTTGGCCAGATCCAGATTTTGATTCCTAGACTCTTTTTCAGTGGCATTAGAAGGTATTGTTGTCGTCTTGGTAATAGAGAAACAAATTAAGTGAGACATCTGTGCGGTGTCTGTGGGCTTTAACGAACAACTCTCTGCCCCATATAGTTTGCTATATCGAGGGTTTACTGTATTTGAATGCTAGCTGAAGGAAGGACTGGAAGAAATTAAGACTGCAGACTATAAAGGTAGAATGTACAATTACAGTAAAACTAACTTCACAGAACTAAAAAAAATACTTTAAACCTGCAGACTGAACTGAATTTTATATATGAGAGAAAACTGGAGGTAAGTGGAGTATTCTAATGGAGAAATATGATGAAGGAATGATGAAGCATGTGCCAATTAAGGAAATGAACAAACCTAGACACAAGGAATGATTTAATAGTAGATGTGAGTAAGCAAGGATGGAAAGAGAAAAAGCCTGGAACAGATGGAAAAGAAAATAGAAGACAAAATAATTTATGAGACTACTCCTGGAAAAGAAATTAATATGTCAAGATTCAGAGAATGGAATAGAAAAACTACAAGATAAATATAATGGACAAATGTAAGGACCAGCCAAAATTGTCTTATAGATATATAAACAAGCTGAAAAACAAATGAGAAATAAGGAAACTAAGATAAAATAATGAAACATGAAAATCCAGAAGAGATGATGGGAGTGAACTACTTCTTCCAGTCAATCTTTACCAGAGAAAAAGACTTCCAATGTCAAATACCTGTGGAATTAATTGATGGTGTGAATAGAAAAGAAGATTGTGAGGGGCTACAACAAGACACACTAAATTGTGGAATGATCACACTTATGGGAAATGGAATGCATTATATTAGAATTTGGAATGAGCAAAAGAAGCCTGAAGGGTGATTACTCAATGGAAATGAAGAAATGAAAAATAAGGGTGAAGAAAACGACCTAGGAGTAATCATTATAGATAACACATCACCAGAAAAACACAAATAGATTATGGGAAATGCTTATGAACTTTTGAGAAATATAAAGATGGCATTCACTTGCGTAGATGAAGACATAAAAAACTGACAATGACTCTAATATACCCAAAATTAGAATATACAGCTACATTAAGGTCACCAAACAAAAAGAAACCCAAGGAAACTAGAAAGAATACAGAGGGCTGCAACAAAGTTTCCCCCAAGCTTAACTGAACTGTCAGATGAGGAAAAGCTATGAATACTAAGTCTTACAGTTTAAGAACAGAGAAGGAAAAGAGGAAATTTAATAGCAGTTTATGGAGCAATGAATGGACTGGAAAAATTAATAGAGAAGACTTACTAATATGGGACACCAGTGACACAAGAGGACATGGAAAGAAATTCAGAAAGGATAGCTGCAGGAGAGATATCAAGAAGTTCAGCTTTCTGCAAAGATGTGTAGAGGTGTGGAATAGTCTAAACAAGAGAGTCTTTGAAGCAAGAACAATTCATAAGTTCAAAGAAAAGTTGGATTTTCATAGATATGGAGATAGGACAGCATGAGCAAAACTCTTTTCCTGTATGTTACAACTAGATACACACACACACACACACACACACACACATACATACAATTAAGATCTCGTGAGGTGAATGTAAACAAACACAGCTCCAGGATTTGAATTTTTTTTTGTAACGAAAAAAGCAATGAAAATTATTCCTAGTGAGTTTACAGGGCTATGAGTTAGTGGTAATCCCATCTCTGCTCATTTAGGAGCAATGGAAATTTATTTCATTCTTCATTTAACATTGTGTTTAGTAACCAGAATGAAAAGCTGACAAAAATATTTTGTTATCCCTAGTAAAACAAGCATTCACTAACATTACACAAGAAAATGGCAAATGCTGAAGATTATCATCTTGTTACATCACTAGGGTGAGGTGAAGGATATTCTGACCAAGATGGGTCACCGACCAAATACTTTGGTACGATAACTATTTGACCTTTTGACGTGTGCCAGTGCCACCACTCACCATGAACACGGCACCCATCCTAGTTTCCACCTTCAAAGTGCACGTGTTTACAAGATAATAAAATTGATTCTCTGAATGTCTCTTGTTATTTTTCACAGTTCTCATAGAGAGTCATGTTTGGTGAATATGGTATAATTGTCTTGAGTTAAGTTGCAGTATGATATTTAGCTATGTTGACATATTATTAAGTGAAATGTAGTGCATCCATTCTAAGTGGCTAGCATGGCATTGTTGTGAAAAAAAAAATGGTCGTGTAAGGGAACATCATACACCAATTGGTAACCACAAATGGTGTCATCAAGAGGCAGGTTGACCTGGTTAAAGTGTAACCCTTCTGACTGTCTTCATAATATTATGCACTTCTGAGCCTGTAGTAGCCTACTGGCTAAAGGGTTTTTAATACATTTTATTTTGTCAAATAAATGTTAATTTTTAATGTGCCTATTTTATCATTTTATCACTTAGTCATGATGCAGGTTGGTTAAGGTTGTCATATACATGTATGTTGATTTCAGGCAAAAGAAACATTTTTATTTTACAAGCTTCAAAAATAAGAGTTGAGATTCCCCTACACCTTGGTTGGTGTTCCCCTACTAAAAATAAGGAAATGCCAACTGAAGTCCCCCAAATTTTTGAAGTGCAAAAAATTACACTATTTTCTGATAAATACACCAGTTCCTTAATTTACGAATGAGTTATGTTCCTAGAAAACTGGTTGTAAATTGAAAATTCATAAATAGAGTCATTTTCTACTATATACTTCCTTTATATAAGCCAAGATATGTTCTTACAAGCAAAAATTATGTCCCTGTCTTATTGTAAAGTATATATTTCTGACTGGCTTAGTTATCATGGGTGTAAAAGTTAATCTCTAATTGGTCATCACTATCATGTCTGAGGTAAACAGTAAGCTTCAAGAAGCTAAATGGGCATTGTTGTCTGGCAGGAAGCAGCACATGACCTTGACTCCTTACTACAGCTGTCTGATAGTATTTTCACCACGGTATCCCATCCTCCCACTCTCCCACTCCCTGCCAGTGGTTAAGCAAATTGACAGTGGGAAGACAAAATGAACAGTTGCAGTCAACTTTGGTATCAATGAGTCAGATTTTGACAATGCATGATTTTTTTTACCTTCATTTTCAAGGTTAAAAAAACAGGTTTGACAATGCATGTTTTTTGTGAGTCATACTAGCTGTGTCTATGTATTATACTGTATTATGTTTAATTTAAGGAAATTGAGGGAAAAGTGTAAGTACATCTTGAGTGATGGGAACCAGATAGAATTAATCCCATATGTTTAAGTATTTCCACATTTTATTTTTCTGCATCATGCACAATGGGTGCTCCCTATTCTACGTAATCTGGAAGAGATGACTGCATAAAGGAATGCAATCACTGATTAGCAGACAAGGCCCACAGCATTATTGTGAGTTCCTTTATAGAGGATAAATTACCAACAGATTAGAAAAGAGCTGATATTATGCCTATATTCAAAGGAGGAAACAAAGTGGACCTATTGAACTAGAGATCAGTGCCATTGACATGTGTAATAGCAAAAATATGTGAGAGGATAAAAGATAGATGGATGGAATATCTGGAGGAGAAAGAATTGTTGGCAGGTAGACAATATAATTTCAGAAGAAAAAGATCATGTGTTACAAATTTTAGAAGTTTCCACTCAAGAGTAATAGCCATAATGATAAAGAAAGAGATGGCTGGGTGGACTGCATCTATTTGGATTTGAAGAAGGCATTCAACAAGGTCCTGCACAAAAGACTGCTGTGGAAACTTGAACAAAATGGAGGACTAAAGGGAAAGCTTCTGAAATGGGTGGCAGACATTCTGAGGGACAGAGAAATGAGGACAATTATAAGAGATAAAAAGTTGGTGTGGAAAGAAGTCTAAGTGAAGTGCATTACATTGAGACTTTGACAAAATAGTGAATGGGCATGCACATGGTAAATGTAGTTCAATCCAAAGTGCAGTATATCACTAGAATTTGGAACAAGCAAAAAAAGCCTAAAAGGAGTTTGCTCACAGGAGAATAAAGAAATTAAAAAGTAGAATGAAGAAAAGATCTAGGAGTAACCATTGTGCACAACATGTCACCAGAAAAACATATAAATAGATTTACTAGAAGTTCCTATGAACTTTTGAGAAATATAAAGCTGGCATTCACTTATATAGATGAAGATATGATAAAAACAAACTGATAACAGCTGTAAGCCTTTGGTGGGCATTCATAGAAATACTTAGGTAATCAATTTTTTTACTCAAGATTATGAAAGTAGACCCAATTCTAAGGTATTTTTACTCAAACATTTTTAGAAATATTTCACAAATGTTAAGAAGGAACAACTGCAGAAGAGATATTAAGAAGTTCTGCTTCCCAAAGAGATATGTAGAGGTATGGAATTGTCTAGATAAGAGTCATTGAAGCAAGAACATTTCATAAGCTCAAAAAAATGTTGGGATTGCATAGATATAAAGACGGGACAGTGGAACCGCTTGTGCTCTGGGGGCCTTGGGATCCCCGAGCACATAGGTTTGAATACTGACTACAATCTGGGTGGAGATTGGGCGTCCACTCTGGGTAATGGTTCTCAAGTGGGTGGGCTTTCAGATAGGAAGTCTCCATTAGGTGGTCTTCTTTAGCCCATAAATTCCCATAAAAAGCCAAGGTTGCATTAAATTTTTTTTTAGAAATAACACACAGCTCTCTTCCTATTTTTTACAACTAGGTGAATACATGCTTAAAAATGACAGATAGATATGGAATAGAGGTGGAAAGGATAATATGCAGGAGAGATGTAAAGAAATAGCTTTTCCCACAAAAGTACAAAAGCTTGGAATAATTAGGTAAGAAAGTAGTCCATACGAGGAACATTCATAACAAGGAAATATATGACAATATTAGAAATGGAAATAGTACAATATAAGCATAGCTCTTTCTATGTATCGCAGCTAAGTCACACACACACATACACACACACACACACACACACACACACACACACACACACACACACACACACACACACACGCACGCACGCACGCACACGCACACACACACACACACCAAATTAATGAGTTAAAAAACACTGATGATGGTTGAGAGCTACAAGGTGGCACAGACAAGATGGATGAATGGAGTGAGAAGTGGAAACTGGATTTTACTGCAAAGAAATATCATGTGATGGAGGTAGGCAAGAGCAAAAGAAGACCAAAATGGAGCTACAACATGGGACAGGAGGAAATATCTATGACAAAAGAAGAAAAAGACCTAGGGGTGGTGATACAAGATACACTGAGCCCAGAATGGCACATAAATCAACTATTTGGATCAACATATAGAATGTTAACCAATATTAGAATGATTTTCCACTACATGGATAAGGCTATGATGAAAAAATTCTAACCAGTATGATACATCTGAGGTTGGAATATGCAGCAGTGGTGTGGTCACCAAATGTGAAAAAGGATATAAGGAAATTAGAAAGGATCCAAACAGCAGCTAGAAAAATGGTACCAGAATTAAGGGAGCTAACATATGAAGACAGATTAAAAGGAATGGGACTGCCAACTTGACAAGATAGAAGAGAGAGAGGAGATCTAATAACTCAATGTAAGATAGTAAATGGTGTTGAAAAGCTGGACAAGCAAAACCTAGTGATGATGGAAGAAGAAACTAGACAGGTGAGAGGACACTCAAGGAAGATCAAAGTGAGTCAGTGTTTAAAGGACACAAAAAAAAGTACAGTTTTCCACATAGAATTTTGTACACTTGGAATGGTTTAAAAGAGGAGGATGTTACAGCAACCAATATACATGAATTCAAGGAAATGTTGGATATATGGAGACAGGACACTATGAGCCCCACTCAAACCCTGTATAATACAACTAGGTAAATACACAAACACACACACACGCACAAACACAAACACACACAGACATCTAGATAGATAGATAGATAGAAGGAGAGAGATTAAGTAACTATGAGCTATAAAAAGTTTATTGCCTAACTTGGTAGAGATTGGCTGAGTGGTATATTTCGATAGACATACACTGATCGTAAACCTAAGGAAAGTTTGTGTTTATATTACTTCATTTTCTTTCATTTCACTATTTATAACAAAAACTTTCATTTTCCTCTTTTTTATTTTCTTTTTCCATTCATATTTTTCATGCCAATACCTGTTTCTTTATTTGTATACCAGATGCTTAATTTTCACCCAAATTTAACTCTGAGACCTGTTATTTGCAGGCTTTTGCATGGTTCAGTGACCTCTTAGTGGAGCATGCAGAGATCTTCTGGTCCCTGTTTGCTGTGGACATGGACCAAGTATTAGCAGAACAACCCCCGGATACCTGGGACTCCTTTCCACTCTTCCAGATACTAAATGACTACCTGAGAACAGATGGTAAGTTTTCCTGTGCTTGGACTGTGGTTAAAGAAAACTTCACGCAAATTCACCTTGAGTAGAGTATTATAAGTATGAAATAAAGTTTAATAGAAAATTATTGCAATAATATCAAATGTATAAAAAATTGTGATATGCATAGTGTACTTCAATAGTCTGAAGGTTATTGTTTTTTAAGACATTGAATATCTCTGGTTGATATCCATTGCAATCTCTGCAGCTGGAGTAACTCCAATGAAGGAAAAGAAATGGATAAAGGGGGGGAAAAACATACAACATAATGTTATGAGAGGGTTGTCATATGTGAAAGTTGCCTTATTTGTTTATTTTTTTATTTATTTATTTATTTATTTTGTTTATTTATTTATTCATTTATTCATATATTTATTTTCATACTTTTTTGTTTTGAACGGAAACTGATAAGCACAGCAATGTGTAAATAATCTCTTTAAACTATTGTAGATTAAAATGTTTTGCAAAAATTGGCTCTTTATTTTTTTATTTACTCTAGACAGTTGTTCGTAAAAGAGAGAGAGAGAGAGAGAGAGAGAGAGAGAGAGAGAGAGAGAGAGAGAGAGAGAGAGAGAGAGAGAGAGAGAGAGAGAGAGAGAGAGAGAGAGAGAGAGAGAGAGAGAGAGAGAGAGAGAGAGAGAGAGAGAGAGAGAGAGAGAGAGAAATGTTGAAGATCAGGAGGCAAATAGGCACATTTTTAAACACCGCAAAATAAATGCAGCAATATTACTTATTGATAGTTTATATACATTTATATTTTCATAAAAATTGTGAAATTGTATAGAAAAAAACCTATCTTTGAGAATTCAACTCATAATGCTGAAGATTTTATATTCAGCTAGCTTTTAGAAGATCAGGTAAATGGTCAAGACCAATATACAGATGTAAAGTATAAAACTGTGAATTGAAAGTAAAAAACTATGGTAGTGGAGATCAATTACTATGACCTGAGAATATGAACAAGTTGGTTTCTGTATTGAAGTTGAAGGAAAGAGTAAGCAGAACAATGTGGCTGAGAAATTCTACACATAAGAGTCGTTTTTGGAGACAATGATATTAGGCTTCATGTGTCTAAAACATAAATCACCAACACAAGGTTAGCTGTCTTCAAAATTGCCTCATGCAATAATCATAGCATGCAATGCACTTTTTATCACCTAATAATGATGAAAAGTTCTTTGCCATGTTAAAGACACCATCATCATTATGATAGTTTGAGTACTGGATGTAAAATGAAGAGTTTTTTTTCACCTCAGGGAATAAAAAGAAGCACACGAAGCCAGAACCAGTGAGTAGGGCGGAGGGCTTATCATTTCCACACCATGTCATCAAGAGTCTGCTGTGCAACTTGTGACTGGTGAGCTGGTGCATTCTCCTAATGCAGTATCCATCTTGTCTCATTTTTTACTGGCCTGAAGGCCTAATGGCCCTTTTTGGATGAGATTATACTCTTTAATAATGGCACCAGTTTAGTCCAGTGTATTTGGGGATAGAGGATACCTTTTTCCAGTACCTTAAAAACTATATAAAATTATTTTTCTTGAAAAGTCATTATTAGAGGTTTTGTCCCTGATTATGTACTTTTCAACAGCATCTCAGCTCTGGAACTTGACTCACTATGATGTGTTCACCTATGTTCAGTAACATATGATTATTCAGGGGTACCCTGGGTTACGCCCACCCCAGTATATGCCTCAACCAGCTTACACTCTTTCTTGATGCCCAGATTTTGCATCGACTTCCTCCTGTGCTACCAGTAGCACCACACCAATATATTCCTGCCCTAAGCCTTAGTCCTTCCTAAGTTCATGCTCACTCTGGACACATACATTACAAGCAAAGAACCAAGTAAACAAAAATATATAAAGTGGAGACACAACACTCGAACTTAATTTGTTCCAAATGGGTGTTCAAGTATTAGAAAGTTTGACTTTTAATGCCTACAAATCAAGTAATTTGTTCTAACCTTAGCTAAACCTTAAGTTTACAAAAATTTCAATGTAATCTTTTATAATAACAATTTTTCCATTTCTTCCACTGCTGCAGATCACTAAGTTGCTTTTTCACATCCATCACCACATCAGCTGCCTTAATGGCTGCCTTGTTTTTCAATATGGTGGCTACTGTAGTTTTTGCCATATAATACTGTCATATATATGTTTATGTTCACAAACTAACATTTTTATCAACAAATTACAATCTTTACCTCCAAGATAGCATGGTTTTGTAAAGTAAAAAGTGATTTTTTGCTTGGAATACCAAAAATACAGCACAAGATGAGTGAGCAATTCATCTGCCACCAATCCCAAGAGTAACAGTCACAAGAAGTAGAAGCAGCTGTTACTGTCAGCGATCGGGTACAGACAAATTTCCCTCATCTTTTGCTGTATTTTTGGTATTCCATGCAAAACTTTACTTCTTGTATTGCAAAACCATGCTTTCTTTAGCTTCTTATTGCTCATGGATCCTGTGTGCTTCTGCAGCGTAGTTTCTATTCAGTACATTGTTCTTTCTGATTTGTCTCCCATGCCTTCACCAAAAATGATTTCATTGTCTTTGTGATTCTTTTTATGTGTGTTGCTTTCACCACAATATTTGTGTCTGCTCCTCTACTGCCTTCTATAATTGATATCATCTTTGTATTCATATACAATTGCGTCATGAGGATCACCTTGACTCTACAACACTGAGTGATAGTGAACTGCTATTGAAATACTGCTTCCCTTGACATGAACTATTTCTGTATTCTCTGGCTGAAATCATTACCCCAACACTACACCTTGGCCACCAAGGTTAAAGTCTCAATATCACATAATCATTGTCTCCTTGTTATATTATGGGGTTCACTAGACATGATAGAAGCACTGTGAGGAGTGCTGACTGTGGTGAGTTGTAGCTGTGGGCATGTGATACTGTATCAAAGTTTGTGGACAATTTCATATGATTTCCTCAGCCATGGAGTAATGCCACCATATGATTGGCTGCCTTCACCTTCATTTTACTTCCTTAGGAGTGTTTCATATTTCTCCTGTACTGTTTTAGCACTCATGGTCCCTCTCCAGTCTATACTTCCCCCAAATTTCCTTTAGTCTTCAACGATAGTCCTTGCTTAATTTAATCTTCCGTATTTATAATCCTCTTTTCTTAGCATTCATCAGATTTTTCCAATTTTTTCTCCACTTTTCCCTTTATATCTTCAATTTGCACCTCACAACTGTCACATTTTGCCTTGAGGATCTCATTTTCTCTTTTCATACTTCCTAGTTCCTTCTTCGTCTCCTTATTTGCCTCTATGACATACTCATATTCCAAAAATTTACTTTTCATTTTCTTATTTTCTTTTGTGTGTATGTGTCTGTGTGTGTGTGTGTGTGTGTGTGTGTGTGTGTGTGGCAAATGTACACTTTTTACAAACTATATAAAATATGAAATCCAAGCAAAAAAAAAGAAATATATGCAAATGTACAATGTATGCTATATGAGGCCCTTAGAACCACTGGAGGACAAGTGCCAAAATCATTGTTTTGAGTAATTAACAGTTAAAGTTGACACACATTCAAAGAACGATAACTTCTAATTAAGATATCAAAGTGATTCAAGTACCATAGCAGGATGTAGCCTTTTTAATGATGATTTTGGTAGCAACAAATAAGTAAATGAGAAATGAATATAAGTTTGGTTTATTTCAAATAACATTTAAAATATCAAACTATAAATTGATATTTGAAGGTTGAGGAAAAAAATAAGTCACTCAAGAACAAAAAAAAAAAAAAAGGAATAAGTAGAAATGTAAGATACATAATTTTCTCTGCTTTAATGTAAACACAAAAGAATAAAGGAATGCTTGAATGCTGCCGCATTCTTGCTTGGCCTGTGATGCTTGACAAGCACCTTGCTCACTAATTTCTGGATGTATGCATTCTGTATGTCATAATTTCCTATTTCCCACAAATATTTATGAAGGTCCCTGATAATAGGTTCAGTTACTCTTCCAAAACATCCATCATTACAGGGAGAGCCAATAACATGAGCAGGGACCAGTTTACCAGTTCTGCGACTTACATATTCCACTTCACTGTCATTTGCAAATCATTTCTGAAGGCTGTGTAATATAAAAAATTTCCCATATTGAGGCCATTCAAGTGGTAAAAAATGGCTACAAAGTCTCACAGGACAAACATGCAAAAGCACAAAGAACTTGATCAATCCAAGAAATGATGTCAAGGAGGAGCCTGAGAGCACAGTCTTTTGCCCTCTACTAATGAGGAATGGCACATGCCAGCTGTACCACTGGTGCTCACGCCAACTTCCACTGCTGGGACAGAATTGACCAGACCCCACCTATGTACTTAGTCAGGGCAGAACCTGAGAGCTCAATCCTGTAAATTCAGACAACAGATATCCCAAGCTAGCTGCCTGACTCTCTGTACTCACACTGTGGCAGTCCACCCTGACTACCTGTGTCAGGGTACAAGTAATCAGGGCAACCCAGGACTTTCTGGTTCATGACAGGCCCTAAGAACACATTCCCTCATATTCTAATAATGATGGGAGACTTGTGCCAACAACCTGAGTCACTGCTGTGGGGTTGGGCCTACACTGGCCTCTGGAATAAGGAAGATAGGCAAATCTAATTCCATGTGGGTATTTGTGTATAATAACAGTGTTTTCAAGTGTTGATAAAGAGAGTAACAGTGGCATGTATTATCTTGAGTATCATGGTGATGCATTGCTATCAGCACAATTACACAAGCATACATGAGTGTCTGGTACTATTGTGGATTTAATCTATCTCCAGTTTTAGGAATACAGATGATTTGCCCTGAAGGGTGTTGTTGAGAATAAGAAAAATTAGACATGAATGATCACTCCCCAAATTACTTTTATTTAACCATACCCATCTAGGTAGTAGGCTTGTGATTTTATGTTCAACATAAAGGCATAGTACTCATCCAAGATTGAAGCCAATATAACACTAATAAGAGGCGAGAACGTAAATGAGAATAGATTGCGTGTACTCATGGTATTTATCTAATCATAGGATATTGTCACTGAACCTGTGCAAATCTCATTATGTTCATTAGATAGACAGTGAAAGGAAAAACAAAGTCAACCCAATAAAATTCTACTTGTAATTTGAGGGGTGATTTGAGGGTAATTTTGGATATTACATGAAAAGATGACTTCTAGGTATTTCTTTAAGATTATATATATATATTGCTTCTCTTAGGCAATTTTGGTGAAATTTCTCAGTGCTTTAGTATCAAAGAGTGATGTAATGTTCCAACTGTGTGTATTTGTTACAGTTTTTAACATGAGTAACTGCTTATATTTTGTTTTACTAATATCTATAGTAAAGTGAGGAATCCATGATATGTGATATTGATACTCTTCTGTTTTCCTCAGATAATCTAAAAAATGGACGGTTTCATCAGCACCTCAGAGAAACATTCGCTCCAATGGTTGTTCGATATGTTGATCTGATGGAGTCTTCAATAGCGCAGTCCATCCACAAAGGCTTCGAGAAGGAACGGTGGGAGAATAAGGGGTTAGTATGGAGGCCGTTGGTAGAGAACACACAGTCCAAGATTGATTATTTGCTTAGTAAATACATTTTATTTATTTATTTTGTTTGTATTATTTTTGTTTTATGCTTGCACTAATACATTTTTTTTTACAGTCATACTGAAACAACATGTGCAAGTATACTAGCATTTTATGAGAATAAGGTAACAAACTTTTTTCTCTATATGTGAGCTGATGAAAACAGGTATACTATGGCGGCAGTATTGTGATTTTTATATTGTTGCTTTTATATAACCAGACTGAAATCATGAATATGGCTACTCTGATTTCCAGAATAGAATTAGATGTAAAACACCTTTCTAGAATAGAGTGAAATTTCAATCTGGAGATTGTATTGAAAGTAGATGATCTTGTCCTCATTAGAGTTTACTATCCTAATAGTTGTTGCATTAAATCAAGGTTTTCAGAATTTGATTTAGTATTCCAATTTCAATTTTGTACATTTATGTGAATATTAATTTGTGTTATTCTAATGCAACACTCAGTATTTCATTGAAGACTTAACACAGAGGAGACTGAGTATCCTACATCAAATTAATAAAGGTTTGCAAAATTAAAAGTCATTATCTAGATTCATGCCAGCTTTCCCTCTTACATAAAAAAAACCAACATATTAATAGCGTTAGCAATCTCAAGTAATAACATCAGTATTACAAAACTAGGTGTTACTATGTTGGGTGTATTCATACCTAAATGTGTGTAAACTTTGTGTTGAATTGCTGAATGAGTGTAATCAGATATCTCTTTTAGCATTATTTGTTTTAGTGAATTATGAAATATAAAAGAATGTTTCAAAGTAATTTCAAATTTCATACTTATTGTATTGGGCAACTACTACGTGGGTAATTTGCTCTGAAAGGTTTATTTCCTTGTCATGTTGCATGTTTGTTTGTTTGTTTATTTCAGTTTTGATAGCAGGAATATCAATATACAGTAAACTCTATAAATTGATGAAGTACATGAGACTTACCGTTGGTCAGTTGAAATGTGCTTCAAATTTTACAAAGCAAGTCATCTCTGCTAAAGGGGACATTCACATGTGATACACTCAGATGTGTATAAGTTAGGTATTGGATAAATCAGATTCTGTATAACTACCAGATTATTCCAATGTAAATTGAACAGTGATGTTAAATATGGCAGGATCCTAAGCAGGGTCATGATGCTACTCATGGCTTACAGGGGCCCCCACTACTCCCATGTTCCTCCTTTCCAAAACCCTGCTCCAGAAAATTCTGGAAGGTTGCGAACCATTCTGCAGTTCACTATAATAGAGTATTGAGGTAACTCGTGCCTTACAGAAGCTGACAGATGATATGTGCAACCCCGGGGGGAGAAGGAATGTTGATATACACCTCTCACAGGAATTGGTGGCCTTTCTCCTCCACTTTTCTTTGTTTTAAGTGGATAAATTTATGTTTAGTTTTAATTATTCTAATTAGTTAATATTTTCAGAATTTTACAACCATTTTGTGAAAACTTGAGATTAATCGAATCCTTGGATATTTTGATGAGGGGTTCCCCCAAATTATCCAATTTATACAGGGTTTACTGTATATATATATATATATATATATATATATATATATATATATATATATATATATATATATATATATATATTATTTAGCAATTTATTTTTTGCAAAAGGCATAGGAGGCTGATAATTAGCGACTCAAGTCTCCATTGTCCAAAAGTGTTTGTATAAGCTTCACATAACAGTGGGAGGATGAGGGTACTTGGGAAAAAAAAGTTACTGAACTGCAAAGTTTACTCAATCAAATATTGTGTTCATTGCAGCTGACTGCATATACATTCACACTCAAACAGCACAGCAAAAGAGTGAACTCTCAGGATACAAGTATACATAATATTTTATACAAAATTAAAGGAAAAAAATTGACAAGACAAAGAATGTCAAGACAATATTGATTTAATGTACTTAACTTTCTTAAAGACCAGGTATATAGAGTTGCCCCCCCCCCCTAAAAAAAAGAAGTTACTATGAAAGGTCATAAAATGACATGCATGAAAATAGTAATTTATATATAAAAACAAATATATATTATCAATCCTACAATAACCTAAACAAGCAAAAGAACCTTCCTCAATTACAGAATTCTGAAGAGAAACAAAGAATCAAAGGTATGATTATAAGAAAAGTAATATTGTTGCATATAGTATTTGAGGCTTGGATAATTGACCTGCAAGTTTGTGCTCCAAAACCCTGTTTGGTCATCATCGTCAGCGGTAATGCATACCAGATTTTTTTAAGTGATGCCTAGAGACTCATGCTGCTTTCCAGTATTTGCCAATGCATTCATAGTTGAAGACAGGGTGGATTGTAGTATGTGGGTGTTTTTGATTTACAGAGCAATAGCAGAAAAGTAGCTGGCGTTGGGTGGAATTCTGACTCAGATTCTTACATGCAGCACTTATGTATGTTGATTATTAGGTAATCACCACCCCAATAACCAAGAATGTTTACAAGTGTAGGGAAAGCTTATCTGACATCTTAATAATTCCACAGTACAGTAAGGATGTATCTGTTACTTTTTAGCATTGGCATACACATGCTCGGTTTCAGGTAGCCATAGATCCATCTCTATAGAACATCTGTTGACAGTCCAGTATTGATGTCACTGCCCATGATTTTGTCAATGACAATGACATTATAATCTGCAGTCATTCTTGAAACATTATAAGAGGAATTGGAAGTACTTAGTTTTAATTTAGGTTTTTACAGTCAAAACTAAAATCCAGGTGTTTAGAACGTACTGAATGGAAAAGTATTTTTCATTTGTGCATGCAATAAGAAAACTACATTTGTTGATAGTGCAGATCTTTGTTATTGTGGATTTTATTCAGAAAATCTATAATTTATTGACCCATGTTATAACAGATATTCTTTATCCAAGTATATAGAGGATGGTTAATTCATATGCTGAACTAAAAGATTTTGACATTGCTTCAAGAATGTGAGATACCAACACTAAATAGTGACCTGAAGAGGTAAATTGGCAATGGAGATATCATTCACCAACTTTGAATTTGTGATTGTTCCATGAATTGAATCTTGTTACTTGCACTGTGCATGAACACCAACTCCAGTTGTATGGATTAATAGCATGCTTTGTGAAAGTCAATTTTGTTGATTGCTTTGTATCTATAAGAAATTAAACTGCATGGAAATCCTGGATATGCCTAGAAAACTTATAGCTTGAGCAACTTGATTGACCTTAGCAGTAGAAACAATAGAAATTATAGGAAGATTTTATTCAGAATTCTCTTTTCAATATTTTGTATTCCATCTTGCTTTGTTTATACAGTACTTGCAAAGCATTATATGTATTCAACGTCTGATATTTCTTTTCACAAACAAATGATACTTCTCTTTAAATATTTTTTCTCTCAAACTCTTTTTAGAATCCAATGACTTATATTTTTCCTCTTAACATTACCTCTTTACTTGTCCTCAACTCTTAGCTCTCTTCCTTAGCACACAGAATCAAATAATCTCTATTGATCTTTATTAGTATATTATTTCATTTTTTCATAATACCTATTTCATCAAATAGAAAAAAAGTTTCAGTTCTGTATGGTAAACCTGCTCATTAGTCACCTTAATTCACAATGTTATTCCAAATCTCTCTGAAAATATTAGATCTCTCCACTTAGCTGACAAGATGGGAAAATTTGCTTTCTTCTATCAAGGAGACACTTTACAAGTATAACACCATTTCTTAAACTTTATTATGTAAATAAAGTAATTGCTTACAAAATACCTTTAAGCCAATGAGTGAAATTTTGTTTTTGGAGGTTACATCAAAGTAATATGAAAGAAGAAGAGAAAATTTTTTAGTAATGTGTTGCATTTGAATTGCTGTGACACATTAGCACACCTGATGTGCTTCCCTCCCTTTCTAATCCCCTATGGCATCAGGACACAAATGGCTAAAGATAGCTGGTAGATCACTTGGAATTATGGAAAACTCAACCTTTTTTTACACAAAATTATCTTAGAATAAAGAGTGTTTACTGTAATCAGATTCAAATGTAATAAGAAAAGAAAAGCTGTTTCTTCATGTATTACTAAGGCTTTGTTTACTCAAAGTAGAATATTAATTGATTTACTAATTAGTAATTGCTATATGCAGTTACAAATATATGTTTTGTTCTATATAAAATTCAAACCACAAAATTTGCCTAGTGTATATATATATATATATATATATATATATATATATATATATGCAGTCATACCTCTACATACAAGTGCTTCAGGATACGAAAATTCGAAGATACTAGCTGGGAAATGAGCCTAATCATTGCCCAGGATACAAGGAAATACTCACTATATGAGGCCCGAGCATTTAGTTACGGCAAGTCACCACTAGTTTACAGTGAATGAAAAAAAAGAATTGAATACAAAAAAATTATAAAACAGAAAAGATAAAAACACCTAGTATTAATTAAGCTGTTTTTAAGTCTCTATTAATTTCATTATGTTTATTATGTAAGTTTAATTCTCGTCAGCTGATTTCACTCCTCCCCTCCTCCGTCACCATCTTACGCCTCTGCCGTGCGATTTACCCTACATACATTTTTTATCACTTGATATTTACATTATTTGTTTATTTATTTACATTATCTGTATTTATAATGTTTATTTTAATAACAAATACCTTTTACTTTTCTTTCAGTGTACATTGGTATTACTAAAGTTTAATTTGCATGTTTTTCTCATGTTGGAACACTTTATTCAGTTTTACAAGTATTTAGATAGGAAATCCTGTTCCACCATACAAGCTATTTCATGATACAAGCTCAGTTGTGGAACAAATTAAACTCATATGTAGAGGTATGACTGTATATATATATATATATATATATATATTTATATATAAAAGCTTTGTTTCATACTCTTTACCACACATTTGGGAAATGAATAATTTTGTCAGCATGCCATCATTAATCTTCTTTTGCACAGTTACTGCTTTGCATGTGCTTACCGGCAAAACATCAAAAAGCTGTAATGTAGTGCATCAAGCCCTGCATAATAGAACAAACAATCTAAGGATAATTTGATTTTATTAAGGGTGATCATATGTTATTGGTGACAGGTTAACTGCAAAATTAACATTGGGATTACATATGAGCCAAAAATCATAATTTGATACATTGTCTCACACTATCAGCTAGTACATACCATCACGTTTTATCAGCTACACTTCTGTTCCATGAATTTAATTATTCTTGGCTTCCATTAAGAAGCTGGTGAAAAGTCCATCCAATGAAACATTCTCACTGTTTAACAATATAAAGAAATAAAGGAATAAAGTGAATTTTTAAATATTCTTAATGGAAATATATATATATATATATATATATATATATATATATATATATATATATATATATCTATATATTATATATATATATATATAATATATATAAATATATAGATATATAGATGTATTAAATATATATATATTATATATATATATATATATATATATATATATATATATATATATATATTTATTTATTTATTTATATATGTATGTATACACACACACGCACACACACACACAGTAATTGAAAGAAGCATATTATAACATTATAGCAATACTCTTCATTGTCATAACTGTTACTCTGTATCAATTACTCATTTATGAATGATCAGTATCAATTTTTTTTTTTTTTTGCCATGCTGTATCACTAAAGTTACTTTACTAAGCATAAGAGACCCAAGGGTCCATCAAACAATACTGTAAGTGTTGGTATTCAGGGATAGAATTAACTTGGTTAACCTGATGTTAATTACAAACAAAACTCTCTCTCTCTCTCTCTCTCTCTCTCTCTCTCTCTCTCTCTCTCTCTCTCTCTCTCTCTCTCTCTCTCTCTCTCTCTCTCCCTTTTTTTATGTAATTGTCATTTGCAATGCATGCACTATATTTTAGTCATTGTTAATTCTTGTAATAATGTTGATTGACTCCTAAGGATTTCTGTGATACTCTATTTTTCCTCCATTTTTTTCTCTCTCCTCATTCTAATCTCTTTTGATGTTTTGTAGCAAAGATAACTCATGGGATCTATCACATGTCTTAATTTGTTGGTGGCCTTGTGTAAATATACTCACTAACTACCTGTTTCTTCACCCCAACTCTTAGACAGCACTATTCAGTTTAGAGAATAAACTTTTTTCACTCCTTAAAAGAATACCTTCCCTCTTAGAATTGTACATGTATTTCCTTTTAAATGAAGCCTGCATCTCTTTGCCATCTCCCTGAAGGAAACCTTCATCTCCATCGGACTCGGAACCTCCCAAAAAAGTGGATCCAGTGGTGCTCGCCAGGTAGCCTCCAGAAGCCTGTCAGAAGGAATGGCCTGAAAATAGAAGGAATTATTAAAGTTGTTTATAGCAGTCCTTTACTATAGAAGAAAATTACGTACCAATTTCTTACTAGACTTATTTCTGTTGCTTGATGAAAGCTTCATTTCCATGACTTTTAACTTAAACGAAAACTTTATGAAGACAAGTTATCATTCAACAGTATTTAGCTTCAGTACTGAAATAGAACTGTAATGTTTAAATTACCATAAGTAGTAAATCTTCACAAGAATTATTGAGCTAGTTATATAATTTTTGTTCAATTTTATTTGATGCAGTTAAATAAAAACTAATATACATGAATTTATGCTTGAAAAATCAAGCCACAGAAATAAAACTGTATTGCCTCATTTAAAAAGGAACAGATTTCCATCAGTAGATAAAAAAAAAAGTAGAGCACGGACTAGTATCTGTAATTTCAAGCAAAAGAATATGCAAGCTTGCAGGACTCTTCAGATGTTGTCATTTGCTCAAGATCCTTCAGCTGAATCTTTCAAATTAATTTCACTTCTTGTTTTAAAGTATCATATATATTATGGATGTGTATTTATTAAAATGTAATATAATTCTACATTTCCTTGAAAAAAAAATCATATTTATATGATATATATATATATATATATATATATATATATATATATATATATATATATATATATATATATATATATATATATATATATATATCTTTGTAAGATATCAAGGAGCCCTCCATGATGATATATCTTTTGGAAATTTGGACAGATTAAATTGAGGTGACATTCTGAATTGATGGCCAAATTCTTTAAATGACAGGCCTCTCTAGTTGCACGGTATGAGAATGATATTCCTATGAGTTTTCTAGGAAGGTACAGTAGCTGTCAGCAGACAGATACAACTTTAGAGCAGCAAGGATCAGCTTGAGTTTGGAGTGTTGTTAATATGACTTTTGTTATTTTCAATTTTATTTTGAATATGTATGGTTTTCTCAAGCTTTACTATATGTATACATGCTTAATATTTATTTATTTGATGATTCAGATAACACAAGACATCAAAACATGCAGTCCCAACATGTGCTTGCCAGTGTACATTTTTTTTCTAGATATTAACAAGTAACATACATATGCTTGCTACCTACAGACTTAGAATGTTGGTGTGTATGTGTGTGAGTGTGTGTATACTAGGTTTGAGTGCGTGAAGGTGTGTATGAGTGCATTTTCAAGGGCAACCCAATAGATTGCCAAATTTAGTCTTTTTATTTTCCATAGACTTGCATACTCAGAACATATAGGAAAACGGCCTCCAGTATGTACTTTATATAAAATATTATTTCAAAGATTAAGAATTTAAACTAAAAGTATAGAATATTTAGAACATAGTGTTTAGTAATTTCAATCTTGTCTTAGTTTGTGTTGTATATATAGTAATGAATCTTTAAACATGCTTTTAAATTTTTGGTGCAAACAAACTAATTAAATGAAAAATAACTAAGTAAATTATGCTATACACTAAACATAGTCTTTCTTAGAATATTCAAATTCATTTATCATGGACTGTTCAGACTATTTACTCTATACCTGTCACAATAGCAAATAAGGTATGCAAAGATATGTCATATGATGTTAAAAGTAATGAAACCTTATCTTAAGCAAAAGTTTTTTTCTTTTTTATCATATTCTTTGAATTTTTTCAGTGTACTTATATAAAAATATAAGGTCATTCTTTCATACAATGATTTTAATAAACTTAAATTTATTTAATTCAAAGATACAATTAAGACCTTTATACACATAATATGTATTGTACACATGGATGTGTTTGTATGTTTATGTGAGTATGTGTGATTATATAACAAACCTCAATATAAAGAATTTTGGATATAGCAAGCCAAATTTCATCACTGAACTCCATCAGGATTGATGAAACAAAGTTCATTAAATGCCATGGCACATCCACTTACTACTAGGTCACAGTTCAGTCAGCTGTGAATATCACATGGGAGAGATTGTTTTGGCATTCTGTTCCTCCTCCACCTTATCCAAAGTGCTATACATT
>CM035196.1:13234387-13249387 GCA_020233015.1 Callinectes sapidus | reverse complement strand
ACAAAGTTGTGCAATTATTTTGTTTTACTTGAAACTATAGAATATGTATGTTACATTTCAAATTAATGGCTCTCAATAAAGAATATTTCATCTTTGTATGGCTTCAAGTGTACGAAAGATACCCTGAAAATGTACTCTTGTACGAAGCGCAGCATTTCAATATATTGAACTGAGGCTTGGTCAGGAACAGTATGGTGTGGTGCCAGTGGTAGTGTAGGCACAAACTGACTGAAAGGACATAAATTGGTTTGGGCATATGCCAGAGTTGACATAACCCAAGGTACCACTGTACTGGTAACTCTTGTTTTATATGAGTTTGTTTTGCATGGCTTTTTTTTTTATTACACAGGGTTCAAAATCCAAAGAAATGTTTAATTTGCACTTTTTCACTTAAATTTACATGCAATAATTTATGGAGTATATTCCAGTAAATAACAATTCCACAATTTAACTTAAATGTTATCTAGTTTTTTTGATAAAAGAATTTAATATCACTTGTTTTATCCCAGTGGTTAATTGTAGTGGCTTTGGAGTGTTTTGAACTCTTGATATGTATTTCTGTTGAATATGTTTTTATGATTTTCATTAAGGAATCTTTTATGTTGCAATGTGTGCTGAAATTTATGTTATTATTTATGTTATCTATTCCTTGATTTTCATTATATTTTTAGTTTAATAACTTTTATTGGGCTGTCGGTGTGCTATCTTTCAGTACCGTCAGAATGTAAGTGGATCAGGAAAGGAGCTGGGAAAGGCATACATCAACTTTGCCAGGAACTCTATGGACCAAATTAGACAAAAAGTTAATGATGAGCTCTGGATTCTTAACCTGTTTGAGGTGAGTATTATCACTATTGTTATCTTGCTGTTTGGCACTCCATGTCTGTCAAAACATTTTGGTTATGAACATATGTAACCTGACAACATTTTCCTTCCTTGTGTCATTCCTGAGGACCTCTTTCCATGTGTTCTTTGATTTATGTAACACACTTAAGGGGTATGTCTGGAGATATTTAATGGACAAATAGTTTTGAATACATGAAATGTGTTTTCCTCCCTGAGCCTCTCCTAGATACCCTAAACTTTCAAGTAAGGAAGTTTTTATTTGGCAAAATTTAAAAAACACCATTCCTGGGAGGCATTTGAATACCCTTGCATTGTTGCATCTTAGTGTGACTCACACACTGTCATGTGTGGATAGTTTGAACAGTGGAACAAATCATTCCCTTTCCTCTCATTCCTCAAGCAAGGATAAGTGGCCATTGCCTTCTACTCCACGTAAAAGAAAATATGCTCTTATCTTATTGAAAATACTAATATGATTGAGTTAGAAGTTACCCTTTAAAGTCTTGAAAGTTATTGTACTGGAGAAAATTAACATTAATAGATTGTGTTTAGCTCATATATACATCCTTCCAGTCATGACAATTTCAACTTTTTTTGTGGGTGTTATAAGTGACAAACAGCAATACTATTTCTTTAACAATGTCTACAAAATGATAGATTTAGGAATTCATTTGAGTGACTGACAGATACTGATAAGTAGAACAGATAAAAGGAGGCTTAGGGACTTCCAACTAGACCTACAGCTAGGCCACTAAATGACACATATGTATCTGAACACACGCTGGGAAAGCATGGAAAGTTACTGCACTCCATGACTTCACCACATCACTTTGTGAATTTGGCTTTACAGGCAATTCAAGAGGAAGGATTGGTAATTGTGATTCTTTCAAATTTTAATCAATTAATCAAAGCATAATTCATAAATTGATGACAGAAAATGATGTATTTTTGAGAATCTTCCAGAAGTAGTCCAGCTACCCTTTTAGTGATTCATGTGAAAAGATGAATAAAAATAAAGATTTAGATTCATCAATTTTTCTATTTACTGTATCAGCATCATTATTGCCAGTTCAAGAACTGAACTTTAGATTTATTAATTTATCAGTTATTGATATAAATCAATCAATCATGGGGAGCATACGCCGGGGGGCGCGTTGCCGCGCAGTTATTCATAATGGGACTATAAATTCATCGGTTATCAATTATTACTGATGAGACTATCATGATTGATTTTCATAGTTTATTGTGATGGATGTTTTCATTGTTGTGCTCAGCTATGTTGGCTATGTCAGCTTGGTATATGAATAATGAAACCAAAGTGTTATTTTTAGTTAGAATGATATCTCATTTTTTTATGAGAGAGAATATATATATATATATATATATATATATATATATATATATATATATATATATATATATATATATATGTGTGTGTGTGTGTGTATATATATATATATTAATATTGTGTCACTTCCTCAGCAATGGTATGCAGCACAAGTCACGATGCTTTGTTCATGGTTAAGTGAAAGACTAGATCACAACCTGCACCCTTATCAGTGTACCTGTTTAGCCCACATTGTTAAGGTGAGTCTACTTTTCAAGGGAGGAGGATATAGCAAACAGTGAGTACATTTTTCATTAATTGTAAATGTTCCCTATACATTTATTATGCATCTCACTACCCATTGTTATGCTGAATGATATTAATTGCACATAAGACTTTTTGTTTGAGTTTTGCATTCCTGTAATTATAAGTGTAACTGAACATGCATTAATCAGAGTATAATATTCTCCATTTAGTATATCACAAGTCACCAAACATTTGCTATGGAAAAAATATCTTTATTTTGGGAGGATAGAATTATTATGTAATTATATTTCATTGTTACTTCTGAAACTGAAAAAAATATGCATCAAGAGAATGCCAGATGTTTTTTCCACTTGCTATGCATTTACAGTATATTTTCTTGTTCCTTTGCCTTCTCCCATTTCTTTCTGTTCCTTGTATTTTGGCTATATTTTGCTTCTTTATACAGTACAAAGTACTTTTGTTTTTGTAGATGTAGATAGGTATCAAGTTGAATGGGACTAGCTTGGATTGATGCTTACATAGGAGTTATTTAAGAAGAAAACTATGAGGTTTAGCTAAAGCCTCACCTTGTCTGTTTGGCCTTCACCTTTACCTTGCTGTCAGCATGAGTCAACCTGAGGTTCCGTTTATCTGCTTTTTTTCAGCTCATATTCTCAGATTTCACAGCGTATGGGCTAGGTCATGAACAGACTGGGATTCAGGCCTACGTAGTGGTGAGTCAGCGAGTGGAAGCAGAGTACCAACGGCTTGTACGAAGTGGCAAACTCAAGGAATAAGTCATCCCTTCCCATCGACAAAAAAAATATGTTCACTGTTATTGTCTTAAGCTTAATAATACCCTATGGCAGGAAATGTTTCAAGTGTCAATATCTGAGCCAATAATTTAAATCTTGGTTGAAACATAAGACTAGGTGAGAGAAGAAGAAATAAGGAAAAAAAGAAAGATATATGAAATCTCACTATAATTTTTCAGAAATCACTTGGTATTCATAACACAAAAAATTACCTCAGACTACTGACAGTTGATTTAACATCTGTGTGTGCATAGGCCTGCTATTGGCCCCAGAGTTTCTTATACTGCAATGGAAAAGGTGGCTGCTGACAGCATACTGTTCATGTATAATCAGATTCTCTAAAAACTTGAATATATTATAGTTTTCTTCTTAATTACACACCATAGTATTTTGTTTTTAGCTCTTTTTTTTACCTTCGTAATTTGCTATAGGAATATTTTGTTTTAACTCTGATAACCTGCTGCGCAACTGTTTTGTTTGATTTTTGTTGGATTTTTTCTTATTAATTTATGTAGATGAAATCTTTCATGATTGCTGCTCAATAATCATAAAAAGTAAAACAATCTGTGTTTCACTACAGAGTGCACCAAGTTTCACAATATCTTTTCTCACAAATGATTATTTTGTGCAAATATTCTACAATGAGATGTGAAAGTAACATGCTTACTCCATTCCCCTCT
The DNA here is from genome assembly GCA_020233015.1 of Callinectes sapidus. Taxonomy (NCBI): domain Eukaryota; kingdom Metazoa; phylum Arthropoda; class Malacostraca; order Decapoda; family Portunidae; genus Callinectes; species Callinectes sapidus. The sequence goes on along the minus strand of CM035196.1, from coordinate 13,245,473 downwards.
ACTCTTTGTTTTCATTACTTAAACAAATTTCTTAGCTTGGTAGTAAGAACATAACTAATTATCATTAATTGGAGGTAGAAGTATGCTTTTGTTTTAGTGGGTGTTTGATAATATTTAACCATATGGCCACCTTGGTTTCTGATCTTAAAAAACAATTACAATTTTTAGAATGAAACTATAAACAAACCATACCAAACAATCTTTGAGTTTTAGTAGATTGAATATGATACTGTGCTTTTTATAGACATTGTTGCTAATCAGAAACCAGAAATGCTTGAGTTTAGGTAGTTCACCAAAGGCCATTGCATAAGTGCCTCATTTCTTGAACAGCTAAACTATTTACCTTTAGTAACCAAGCCAACCTCATGTCTCAGTAAAGCTGTCTCAAATGTCTCTTTGGTGTGACATGAAACTGTTCTCTATCATTATTTTGTTGTGCTTTGTCAGAGATAGGGTTGATATATATATATATATATATATATATATATATATATATATATATATATATATATATATATATATATAGATAGATAGATAGATAGATAGATAGATATAGATACAGGTAATTCATTTTATGCGAGTCAATTTTACATGTTTTTTTTTTATTTTTTTTTTATTTACGCAAGGTCCAAAATCCAACACAAATGTTTAATTTACACTTTTTTTTACTTATTCACAATATTTCACTGAGTGGCCACCAGATGTTTCACGCGAGTTCCTATTCACCACCCAAACAAAAGCAGTCATACACACACATGTGTACATTATATATGTATATAGGTAGAAGTAGAACCACAATAAAAACTTGTACATATTCATTTAAGTAATGTTTTGGGATATCACAGTTTCCATTTTAAGACTGTAAGCTAAAAACTCACATGAGTGAGGGGCATATGCACCCTTCCACCTTCCAGAGACAAGAGAGGCCCTGGGCCTGGGTTGTACAGAGATGCTGGTAAGGGTTGGCAGTCTTCCTCACTCAAAAATGCACTTTAGGAAATCACTATTAGATTGTATACATAAAGAAAAAAATAAACAAGATAGCATTTCCAGGTAACTGTAGAATGTGCCTTGAAAATATTCATGCACCATCTTTATCTGCATGTAACTTTACCTTGCTTGTATGCATGCTTGCCAGCATGTATAAGGTGACGGCTGATTTAATTACAAGATAGGAACAATAAAGTAAATTTTATGTATAACATCTTATAGTTTGTCTTTAATGCTACATCTCCATCATCTTAAAACCACTATCATCATTATGGTCTCTTTTGAGCTCAGTAAAATCTTCAGAAATATAATCCAAGTCATCTGAATTGCTCTTTATTCATATTCCTTTAAATATTATGCCTACTAGAACAGTGTTGAATTGGAAATTATTAATCTTGTATTTTATCTTATGTCATATTTGTGAAGATACTGGTGTGTTTAAAAGTAAGAGGCTTTGAAATAACTTCACATTATCAGCATGAAGAGAGCATATAGGCTGATGACTTCCACTATAAGCATTGACTAGCAACCAAGAAAAAAGAGACTGACTGGATAATGAGAGAATGTTGCATACAGTCAAACCTCAAAGATCTAGACCATATTTTCTAACTATCCATATGCTTTAACTGCCCCACACCCACAAATGGGGTAGATGGTGATGGAGTGGAAGAGATTGTGTGCATGTAATCTCAGTATGGGGAGGGAGCCTGCATGGGGTCTCACAAGGCATGACAGCTGGGAGTGGTGCCATAAGATAGATATGGTGATGCACTCCACGGCATATTCCTCCATGATTGATTGACAATCTCTTTTTAGTTGTCATATACAATGGGGCCACCTATAACACTTTTTTTCATAGCGTGGTTTCCATCTAACATGGTGTCCTCTCAGAACATTGACTTGATCTAGCATGGTGGAGATTCACTATAGCACAGTGTTAGGTTTGGCACCAGGAAGGGTTGGCAGGGCATGACTAGGGTGGGATGGGGCGGGATGGCTGGGCTGCAGCTTGTGTGATGGTCTATGTGGTGTTACTGCATAAATTTACAATTGGTATTTCTGTGGTGTTCATGTGTCCTAAAACACTGCTCTAGTTCAGCCCCTTAATAAGGTGAAGGTTGCATACACAAGGAAAGGTTTCGTCCTTCTCAATGCCATCACTGACACACACAAGGAGATCACCACTATGGAGGAAGAACATGTGTTGGCAACACCATTGGCCATATTGTTGCCCCATGGAGTCTGATAGTGACCCTGACAATCATACGCTCACTAAAGCACCTGCCCCCCACTCCACCCCTGCTACAGAATCCTCAAGCAATATCCATCATCAAGTTTTTGGAAACACTTCATTTCCTTAATTTAATAATAATAATAATAATAATAATAATAATAGTGATAATGAAAATAAGTATAATATTGATAATAGTGATTATGATAATGATAATGATAATAATAATAATAATAATAATAATAATAATAATAATAATAATAATAATGATAGTAATAGTAATAAATGAATAATAATGATAAAATCCCTCCCAATTTTCACAATCTGACTTTTTACATGCATCTTCTCAATGTTTATTTATTTGCATGGTGTTCAACATAAGCAGTATAATGTTAGCTATTGCCTCTAAGGAGGAACATGTGGATCATCTTGCAAGGTTATATAAAAGAAAGCAGTCTCCAGTTTTCCAGCTCTTAGAGAGAGAGAGAGAGAGAGATTGATGACTTTACTGTTGTAAGATATAGACAAAAATGGAAGAGGTCAGATCATGCTGGCCTTCCCCTAAATATGGAGCAAATACATGTAAAATTCCAGTAGTATATAATAAAAAATATATTGCACTTTGAGTAACCTAACCTATATAGCCACACCTCACTTAATGACCAGGTCATTAAATGAAGAATTGGTCGTTAGGTGAGGACCTCCCATAGGACATCAGAATAGAGATTAACCATCAGGCCCAAACTCGTGTCTATTTGACACAAGAAGATTTGTAAAAGCTCTGAAGGAGTATCCGATCGTATGACCTGTAATGCCAACAATTCTTTTTACCTGCTGCTGGTGTTTCCATGAAATATGGCATGCATGAAAAAAATATGTTAGATATTTGTTTGGCTTTTGGACCAATGTAATTTTTTAAAAATGAGTAAAACAAAGTCACTTAAAATTAGTTATCTGTACTACAGACTCATCCTGATGTTGTGTCTAGAGGTGCTTTGTTCAACATATTTTTGCACTTTTACTTTCAAAATCCTTCACTGCTGGGGAGTCTTCACATTGTCAAATCATTGAGAAGGGTTTTTGTTTTACCAGTAATGAGTGCCGTCCGTCTACTCAGTGACAATGCTCACCAAACAAGTTTTTTTTTTACATCCATCATGGCAATCCCTGGCTCATGTGTGAGAGAATGCAAGAAAGACACATCCTCTAGTATTACACACATGCCTCTAGAATTACACTGAGACAGAAACACAAAAGAAAGCTATAATAAATGAGCATTATATACAGAATGACATGGCCCATACTTGTGTGCACCCTTTAAATAGTTACGCCCCTAGGACCTTTAAAAACCAGGTGGTTGCTGTTATAACCCCTGCAATTTAAATTAGGGGTCTTAAATGTTGCTACATACATATTCACTTCAAATTTGATCAAATCTCAGTTTTGATTTTTTCATATTTTCCAACTATATCAGAGAGTGAGCTTCCCCTTAATGGCATTTCACTTCATTTTAATGGGGATAATTGATTTCAGTTATGAGCAATTGGAGATATGAGTTCACTCATGGAATGAATTAAACTCATAATTTGAGGTACCATTATATATATATATATATATATATATATATATATATATATATATATATATATATATATATATATATATATATATTCTAGAATTTGTGTCTGGTATCATTGTAACACATGTGCAACCACAGAAAATACAAGTCAATGCACAAATTGCTTGTATACTCATTTTTTGCTAAAGTTTATAGAAAGGGCTATTTAGGCCACATGTGTACCAATACACATCAGGAGAAAGCGCCGCTCAGTACACATGTGGCCCGATATGTGGTTAATGTGCTGAACCTGAGGCAGTGGAAGAAATGAGAAAATTGTTCATATAAAAAAGATTATATTGGAATTTTTCTAAACACAGGGTTTTGCTTAGGTTAGAATGAATTACTAGATATATATATATATATATATATATATATATATATATATATATATATATATATATATATATATATATATATATATATATATATATATATATATCTGATTTCCTAAATCCTGCCTAACATTACATTGAATATTCTTATAGATCTGAAATTGATAATCAGGGCCAATTTCTCAATTTATTGTTATAATTTTATATAAAACTTAATATCTCCTTGTGTATGTTCAGATTTTATGTTTAAACACTTTTTAGGAAGTTTCATTTTGTGCCTTGTTTCTCATCTCAAAGTTGATGTATCCTAATAGCAGTCTCAGTCACATATTCTTTGTAAAATCTTGTACACTTCAGTAATATTTTCCATCTGTACTTCAAAAGCTCAGTAATCAGGTAAAAAATTAATCTTTCACAGTGCCAGCTTCATATTATTCTGACATGGTTGTGATACGGATTACATGATTTAGAGTGTAAACAGTCTTACCTCTTGATTTGAATGTCCTTTGACTTGAACATTTCCCAATCCAAGCACATGTGGCAAACAAATTTTGTCCTCCAATCTGAATGCGGTCTTGCAATCCAAACGCAAACACATGCAGTGGCCAATGCCGCCTTCCTGCCAATCGGAAAGTCTCGCTTATATTTTTCTGCTGTGAACACCTCTCTTTCTGTTGTGCTTCATATTTTTGCATATTTTCTTAAAGTTAGCATTATTATGGCTACTAATAGTCAAAAGTGACAGGGTAAATGGTGAAAGGAAGCTGATGCTCTATAGTTTAGAAGTGAAGAAGGAATTAATAGAAAAAGATGAGAGGAGTTCCTGTTTTATATCTGGCCTCACAGTATGAGATGGCCAACTCTGCAATCTGCACATTTTTTAAGCACAAAGAGACAATAAAGGCTACTGATGTGATTAAAGGAGTTTTGGGTAAACTGGAACGGATTATTTTTTCCTTACATTAATTTCAATGGTAAAAATTTTTTCCCCAATCTGACTTTGCAAAAGTTAACGAAACCTTGAAATTAATATCAGAGATGGATAAGATACATTTCATGGTGAGGAGAAAGAAAAGTGTAGCTTAATATCTTCAATAACATTTGATATTATAGTTTTTTGACATCTTTGTTTCTACAATGTTATACGATATGAGGCACTTAAAAAATACAGTGGATCCCCAGACCTCCTACTTCATAAAATTTAGACCTCAACCATAAAATGAATCAAATTATACCTCCAGATTTTGACCAAAAACGGGGTCGTGACTGGCTGATACTAGCTGGTTGAGGCTGAGAAGCATTACTTCCACATCTCTGTCATGATCAGGCTTAGTCATCATGGCTAAAGCAACCATTAGCAACAGAATTAAAAATAATAATGCTATCAAAGCAACTGATGTTGCCAAAGGATCTTTTTATGCTCTAAGTAAAAACTCTATCACTGGAGTCAAAACTAGATGGGACTGCAAGGTCAGTTTTATTGTGTTCTCTATGTCTATGGGCTGGTTCCATGGGATGTTACCACTTCATTTGTCCCAGAAGAGCTCATTGATGTCCCTGTACTAGGTGCTGTAAACATTATTCAAGGAAGAAACTAAGTTTTAAGGCAAGAGGAGAAGAGAAGAGAACAGAGGCAACAGAGTCGTGTGAGAGGTTTGTTTACAACATTGTCTCCCTTTGTTGGGTAAGTGTAACTGCCTCACCACCATCAAGGTGCAGTATAAGAATTATCACCAAAAGATGTATAATATCGATTCTAGTTAAATATTCACTTACTGAGGTAAGAACCAGAGGTCTTGGAAAAAACTGAAATTTCCTGTTGGAAAATAGTTTTAGATCTTGACCAGTTCGGTCATCAAACAGTCTTCTGGAACGCATTGCGTTTGAGTTCTGAGGATCCACTGTATTAGGATCATTTAAAAAAAACAGCGAGTAATTATTCAAATACCATCATAGAAATCTAAGGTCTATGGCTAAAACTAAAGAGAAAAATTCTACCACTTGTGTATTTATTAAAGAGATACTATTCTATACAGATTTAAGATGCTATAAACTCATTTTAAATTAATCTATTTTCTCCAAACAGAAAATTTATTCGGATTTTGAACTTCAAGGAATCATGGAGGAGAAACTGAATACGAAAACATACCAAACCATCAGCCAGCGCATGGCCACGGAGGAAGCTGCCTGTGCACTTCTTGAGGGAAGCAGGAGAGATGACGAGTGAGTTGATCATAGATTTTCTCATGTTGCATTATATTGATGAACTCTTAAATTTCAGAACACACATTGAAAAGAATAAATATAGAATGTGTGTGTGTGTGTGTGTGTGTGTGTGTGTGCATATATATATATATATATATATATATATATATATATATATATATATATATATATATATATATATATATATATATATATATACACACACATACATACTATTTTATGGCTCATTAGACACACTCACTTTTGCAGACATTAAAATGAAAGGAAATATAAATGAGTGTATTTAAGCTCTGAATATGAAGTGAAGGATTTCACCTGACATTTGAAGACTCTAACATAAATCATTATCAAGTCCCAATATTTCATATTTAAAACTTTTATATTTGCTAGTAGCCTATGTAGAGGCAAGAGATTTGAGATGTAAACATGTACTTGGCGTCTGGCATTGCCAGTGACTGTGAGAGACTACAGGGGTAATAAAGTTTGTTCATAAGTGCTGACTGTGATGAGTAGTAGCTGTGGGCATGTGATGCTGTATCAAAGTTTGTCAACCATTTCATATGATTTCCTCAGCCCTGGAGTAGTATTGCCATACAACTGGTTGCTTTTCCTCATGATGTTACAGTAGTAACACCAATGAACACTCTGAGGCAAGCCAGCATCCTTCACTCACTAACCACCACAAATCTCTGTGTATACCAGGGGTTGATGGTGGGGAGGAAATCTTTGTTCACAACCACATTTGCAGACATTTGAATATTAGATATCTTTTTGAGTATTAAATTGAACTTTTGCATTCGAATATTGAAAAGTTTGACTATTAATACATTAAAGTATTGAGTCTCCACTGTATTGACTGTTTATTATATATATATATATATATATATATATATATATATATATATATATATATATATATATATATATATATATATATATATATATAGATAGATAGATAGATAGATAGATAGATAGATATAGATATAGATATATAGATATAGATACATAGATAGATAGATAAATAAAGGTATACAACGGATGATCAAAAAAGTTTGGTAAATGTGTGAATATTTATTGAATTATGAACATTAGTATATTTTATCACTAATCTCCTTCCAAGTACTCTAATTCTGTACATACACACTTGTTTCCACTGTTCTTTCCACTGTCGGACAGATGCCTGGAAGTCCTCTTTGTTAAACAACTTCAAATTCAATAGATATTTACACATTTACTTAACTTTTTGATCACCCTCTTATATATATATATATATATATATATATATATATATATATATATATATATATATATATATATGTATAGAGACTCATGTTTGCACACACATATTGTTTTCTAAAATTGCATAATTATATAGTGGTACCTGAAATCACAAGTTTAGTGTATTACTTGACTGACCTCGTAACTCAAATCAGTTATCCCCATTGAAATTAATTGAAATGCAATCAATCCATTCCAGCCTTGGCACCCCTGCCCCGAAAGAAAAAAAATTTTTTTTGTTAAGAACAAGGTATTTACCAGTGAAAAAAAAAATATATATATAAAAATACGATAGAGCATAACAAAAGAGAATGCAAAAAAGTATATTTATTTTGGAGATCAGGGATATGTTTTTCTCCTTCACTTGTGATAGTCAATCAATTGGGAGCATACTGGCTGCTTTATTAATCACAGAAAAGGTCATTGATGACCCTGTACTAGATGCTGTAGACATTATTTACAGAAGAAATTAAATGTTAAGTAAGCAAGAGGAAGGGAGGAGAACTAAAACCAACAAGAGGTTTGTTTTCACTAGCATAAGCATGTGTGGAGACTGGAGGAGATAAATAGGGAAATTGAAGGAGTTTGTGTTGTGTATCTTTGGGTACTTTTGTCAACCATAAAGAGTAACTTAATTGCTGAACTTACTTGTTACACTCTTAATGCTACACTTTATTGCTGAGCTCAATTGGTATATATTTTTTTATTTACTCTATTTTTGCTTAACTAAATTTTTTCTTGTTCTTTGCTTTTTTTTCTGCATGGCATTTACAAAAATAGCTGTCCAAGTTAGTTTGCTTTGTCCTCTCTTTAAGAATGTTTGGAAGCAAGTTAGGCATGTGTCATTACATAGTGCCACTTGCTTAGGAAATGTGATCAATTAAAAAAAGTTTAGCTCCACAAAAAAGCTCAAAACACTACCGCAACATGGTAAATGCTTCCTCAGTGAAAGAAAGAAAAGAGAAGGAAAGGAACACATGAACTGAACATGTTGGAGACAGAATACTGGATGTGTGCTGTGTCAAACAGTGGCCTTTTTAATCATGGGGTTAAATCTTTTCAAGATTATTGTAGTTGGTTAATTCAAAGTTGCACGAGTTGATATTAAGCAGAAAAAATGAAACTAAGAAAACCTTGAGAAAATAAAGAAGGATTAAAGAAAAGGAAAGGAGTTATGTTACTGTGACCCATATTGCACATTGTGAGCCACTCAGCGAACACGATGAGTACATGTGTCTATGCCCACCACATGAAAAGTGTGAGATTCCATTTCATGATTTATGATGAATATCTATTTGACCATATCTCATTGTGGACATAGATTACATCCCATGGTGATGAAGGGTGAAATTATTGTGAACATACAGTACGTCCTTAGTCTTTGAAAGGGTTAATTCACATATAAGAGAGAGAGAGAGAATCATGAATTTTTACAAAAAAATAGGTGTGGTCTTTGTAATCTGTCAGATCAGGATCATTTTGACCTATATTCATAAAAGGTTTATTTCTCCCTGTTTCATATCAGAAAATGTAGGGAATTTCAGAAATGTGACAAGATCATTTAATTTTTAGCATAGATGCTGGGGTATGAGTAGGTGTACGTACCTGAAATAACCAGGAAATCACTTATTCTCCAAGGAAAGAGAAATTATTGATTGAAAAGAGGCATCCTAGTGTATACTGTGATGACCTTCACAATGATCGTCACCATACTTTGCAAAGACAAGCTTGAGATTGTTTTTTCTTTTCTTACTGCATTTTCTGCTCATCTTTACCTTCAACCCTCAGTCATGAACTGTGAGAATATTGTGAAAAATACAGTGACCAGAATGGAAAAAATATTTTCATTAGTTGAAAATTGCTGAAAATACTTTTGTGGTCATAGTAGTAGTGTGAAAATGGTGTGCCAGTCTGGCTTTTATAATGGCAAATTATGTGAGAGAGAGAGAGAGAGAAAAATGCACTGCTGCTGCCATTAATATTGTATGTTTTCTGCATATTCAACATCATTAACATCATTAATTTATTAATCTGCTTGTTTATAGGTACTATGGGATTGGGCATCATGAATTTAATACTAAAAAAGGTTACCCTTCTTTGAGTGAGAGTAGGTTCAACTTTGGGTAATGTTCCCTAAAGGAGGCTGTTAACCAAAGTTATAGAGATTCCCAGCCTCAAAGTTATCTGCATCATGTAATACATTTTCATATAATTTTCATATCATGATTGCAGCTTATAGAGTGTGGTGGGATTGCTACATCCTTGCATCAAGTATATTTAATAACCCTTGTGTATACTAATTTCATTTTTTTCTCCACTTGTGGTGTCACCGCCTCTTTTACTTTACAGTTAATGGGTAAGGGTGTAAGGTGAAAAATGAGCAGATAAGTTATAAATCTGTGAATGGTGAAGTCACAGATAAGACTTGAAAAATGTACATTATTTCCAAATTTTCTATGGAGGCATTTTTATTTATGCATTGGTACATTACTACAATAACCAGCTGTTTCTTGCACAGTTATGCAACATTGTTGACATATAATATATATATATATATATATATATATATATATATATATATATATATATATATATATATATATATATACATTTTTGTGTATGTGGTACCATTTCCAGGTATCTTGAATTTTAGTTATTACATAATACAATGTTTATCTAAAATTAACACGGGGTACTTTCTTCTTTTTACACGCATGACGTGCACAGTAACCAATCGTACGTATACAATTAAATTATTCACTGCACTTGCATGGTATTGCTTTTCATTATTGCTGTAGTATACAATAAGATAACTCTAGTCTTAGGAATTTAGTGGTAGACTTGCATCCTTTTTAGATTAGTACTTTTTTTTTGCATATTTAATACAGTTGCACTAACTATATTACCTAAGTTTTTTCTTTTTTTTGCTAGTACTATTTTAATCCTAACATATTGCAAATGGTATTCTCTTATGTATGATCAAGTATATCTTTATAAGTGTTCTTGAAGTTTTGGAATGAGGTATTAAATACATATTAATTGATATACTTACTGCTGATTTCTTAAAGGTTCAGCACAATGACTAAGATTGCTTCCTTTTTGTATATTTTGGCTCATTTGCAATATGTGAAGTAGATGGCTTGTTGATGACACTTGCAGAGGAAATAATACCAAGCAAAGAAATTAAGAAGTAGGTATATAAAATGTTAGATACTAATCATCACATTTGTTACCATTCTCTTTACCACTGTGCCATATCCTCCAGGATGTGGGCAACTATGGACTTCCATCTTCTCCTGTCCCTTTTAGCTTTGAGAAATGTCAGAAACATTTGTGCAGAAGACCTATTGTTTGAATGTAAACATATAGTGTTTATATATATATATATATTTATTTATTTATATATAT
>CM035196.1:13223507-13234367 GCA_020233015.1 Callinectes sapidus | reverse complement strand
ATATATATATATATATATATATATACAGAGTGGGAACAATACTTGTTTGGAATTTTCAGCTGCTAATTTTATGTGTATTTTTTTTTACTTTTGATGTTAGCCTTGTCTTCATGAAAACAATGACTACATTTCCATTCTTTTTTGTGGAATAGTTGATTAATAACAATTTTGAACCTCCAAATTTGTGGAAGAGACATGGAATTCTTCCTGGAATTGTCCAGAAGGACAAATAAGTTGATTTTAGACTTCCTCAGTGTCAGCAGGAGGACAGTGGAAAAGGTCAGAAAGGAACTGTTAGATTCAGGATTCAAGCACAAGATGACATCAAAGAGAGGAAAATACATGATCAATGATCTGACACCATCAGAATCCCAAGTTAATGTGTGCAATTTCAAGTAAAAAGGCTGGTGGTGCATGAGGATATCCATTTAATTTCATACAAGATGAGAAAGGGACAATTTCTGTCGGAGGCAATGCAGGAAAAGTGACTGAAACACGCCAAGAAGCTCATCAACAAGTTGTGACACCCACTGGAGCCAGACATGCTATGGTTCTTACCGAGAATCATGGCTATGAGTTGGCAACAAGACTCAGGAGCTCACATGTAGAACCCTCTAAAGGTTTACCTCAGGAATGGGCCAATGGGTAGGCACCATGTCTGCAACTCTACCAGCACCCCCAAAGTTAAAAAAACGGGGTCCTCCCACCCCTCTCAGTATCCAGGTGTCCTGTAGGCTTTGCACTACAGCCTCGACCCCAACCTCTATCTCTGAATCTGGTGGTAGCTGTGGAGGTCTTTTACAGGGAGGGGTTGTAAGCTCCACCCCAACAAGCCAGATCAGCCATGAGCAGGGACACTGGTATCCCTAAGGGAAGATTCCTGGCTGCCCTAAAATGACAGAAGCATAAGCAAGGACTGCAGAAACAGAAGGGGACTGATCTATGGGAGGTAGAGGGCTCTCACTTCCCACCTGGATATATATATATATATATATATATATATATATATATAAATTGAGAGTTCCTGCAAATGTTCTCCTGTAAACAAGGGAAACCTTAGCACTGTTGAGCTTTGTTATCTTTTTTTATTTGTCTGATCGATTCTTTTTCTGTGAGTAGTTGGGCTTCGAGGAACTATCCAAAAGGGATTTAGTTTGCAAGTTTCATTCTTCTTCAGGGAACATATTTAGGTAGAATGATGCTCTGAGTTGGGAAAGCACTTATATATACCACCTGGATGTGAGCAAGGCTGGTGTGGTGGCATGTGATTGGTTGTCAGGTGAGCACTTAGTGAGGACTTCCTATTAGCCGTGCTTGCATGTCAGCAGGATTTGTAGATTTAGGGTTTGCAAGTTGATCGTGGGTGCAGATTGCTCTAGTTGCTTTATTCTTCTTTAATTTGTTGTTTATTGATGTTGGTTGTACTGACGTATGCTATTTTCTATGTCAGGTTAACTTGATGTTGAGTCTGGTAATGTTCTTTGGTAGTTCTTTGTTGTACTTGGCAAGTCAGTCTTCTGAACAAAGTAGTTGTTCTTACCCCAATGTAGGCATGAGGCCCACAGTTCTCAGTAGTGCATTCATGTTTGTAGATAAAGTTTACTTTTTGTAGAGATGGTGGTGGTTTCATGTTGTTGTTCTTTATGTATAGCTGTGAAGTTTTCCTGGATTTATAGTAGATGACAAATTCAATGGTGTTCAGGATTTGTTGGTTTCACATTTGTCTTGATAATGTTTTCTTCTTCTTGTAATTAAATGACATGTGGTTTTTATGGTATAGTTGTATCTTCAGGTGAGGTAGATGTTGTTCATTAGTATGTCATTGTTGATTGTTTTCATTATTATTTCATTAACATAGCTGTTGTTGTACCCACTATTGACAAGGACTTGTGCAAGGTGCTCAGGCTTTTAAAGTGTGGTGTTCCAGGATGAGCAGTGAGTGAGGGCCTGGCTGACATTTGCATTGATGGTGAATTGCAAGTAGCATTGAGGGCATTCACTGTTGCTGTTGAGACACTGCTTGGTCGGTGTCCTTTGCATATATGCTGATAGTAAATTCTGCTTTGCATGCTGTGACTAGTATGTCTAGGAATGGTGAGTGGCCATCTCTGGACTCTTCATACGTGAAATTAAGGTTGGAAGCTGTGGCGAGTTTTTCTTTGAGAGCTCGTAGCTCTTCTTTGTTTTTTACTTTGATGAAAATGTCATTTATGAAGTGGCAGTAAATGGAAGGACAATTTTTGCACAGGACATCTGCTTCTATGGTTCCCATGAAGAAATTAACAAAAGGTACTCTGAGGGGCTTCCCATTGCTACACCAGTAATTTGCTTGTGAAGTGGAAAGTTTTTCTTTAGTGTAGATTTCTATCAGTGTTGAGGTTTCCCTTGCTTTTAACCTCATCTGTGGAAAAGAGAATATCCTTCCAGGTTACATCAATATATATATATATATATATATATATATATATATAATATATATATATATATATATATATATATATATATATATATATATATATATATATATATATACATATAATTGTTTTCTTTGTAATGTGTGCTTTTTGAAATTTGTATACTTGTTCATTAAAATACTAACATATATGTTAAATTTCACATACAGTCAGTATGTGTGTGTGTGTGTATATATATATATGAATATATATATATATATATATATATATATATATATATATATATATATATATATATATATATATATATATATATATATATATATATATAATTATTTTCTTATGATATTATTATTTGTTTTCTTATGATATTATTATTTGAAATTGATATCATAGTAGAATAACATATATGTTACATTTCACACTCAGTCAGTATACAGTTATCACAGGTAGTTACATCTTTTGGAATCAGTTATTGTATTGATGGTGTGTGAAAATATCCCAGAATATAATCACATAGAGCACAATCATTTGAGTACTTGTATTCTTGTTCTTTATTTATTACACTGAAAATCATGGTGCCTAATTTTTTGGTTTCCAAGTTTTTACACCAAAGGAACATGAAAAAAAAAGTTAATAATGTAGTTCATAGGTATATATCCAGCTTGCCTTCCTCTCAGTCTCATGTAAACACCACTTGTACTTTGAACTCACCTTTAGTACTACCTCTATTCTTGACTGACCCCTTTTTTCCCTTTCACTAACCCAGTCTTCCCGAGGGGGCTGAAGGAGAGTAAGTAATTCATATCTTGCAACAGCCTCCTCGCACGGTTGCACTTCTCATTATATAGATAGATGTAGAATGAATGATGCTTCATTTTATCAAGTTTTGCTTTTTGTTAAAGTGTTAGCACTTTATGTGTAATATTTAATTTCTTTTGTGGATGTATCCATCAGCATGGTCCAGAACTATATTCTTTGACTTCTGCCCAGAAACTCTGGAAAGAGAGAGAGAGAGAGAGAGAGAGAGAGAGAGAGAGAGAGAGAGAGAGAGAGAGAGAGAGAGAGAGAGAGAGAGAGAGAGAGAGAGAGAGAGAGAGAGAGAGAGAGAGAGAGAGAGAGAGAGAGAGAGGGAGAGAGAGAGAGAGAGAGAGAGAGAGAGAGAGAGAGAGAGAGAGAACCTGTATTAGGTTTAAATTCTTTAACTGAAACAAATATGAAATTTTATTTGTTGTTAGCTGTCTGAGTCTTTCACAATAAGATAGATGAATAGGCATGTGGCTCAGTGTCATGATATATTCTTACTATTGTTGGTTATTTTATATTATTCCAATGTTTGCACTGTTTGTTTTTAGGGGCACTGCTAAGAATGGACATATTGAGCTATCTTTTTAACAATTAACATTATTCTGTGCATTATATATATATATATATATATATATATATATATATATATATATATATATATATATATATATATATATATATATATATATATAATTTAAGCTGTTTTGTCAAAGTTTCATCTTTAGCCAGCAATGTACTTGCTTGAATCTTGCATGTTAGATTTCTTTTTTGTCTTCATGGCTAGCTTTGAAATCTTTAGTCATAGTGTCTGGCTTGGATCTAAGATGTACATACATAATAATTTGGATACAGGCCTAAGTACTATAATATATATATATATATATATATATATATATATATATATATAGATATAGTATATATATATATATATATATATATATATATATAATGGTTGTGATTGGAATTCCAGGCATGAAGTCTTGATAAGAATGAGAAGACCAGCATTAACGGATAAAACATGTTGTTTGCCTTAAGATGTTCTGAACTTACAGAAGTTCATCATCAGTTATTGTGAAAAAAAACCCATTCAATACTACACAGGGGACACAAACAGATACACTGAAAAAACAATAAAGGATCAGGTATCATAAATTAATAATGCAATGGTAGAAAATAAAACTACTAAAAAGTATAGAATAAAAATGAATATGTGTAAAGGTTTACATACCAAAAAAGTTAACTCTTAGACTTGTCAGTTGACCATCTTTTTTTATATAAGAGGGAGAAGCTGGCCAAGGGTAACAAAACAGTGAAAATGAAAAGTCCACTAATTTGCCAGTCCCCCTTATAACCCCCCTCTTAAATAAAGTCAAGTCATAGGAAGCTGGAAATATGGAAGCAGATAAGGAGTTCCAGAGTTTACTTTGCTCTTCCTAGTCAACTGAACACTACAAATCCCCAAGACCTTACTAATGCTTGCTTGAAGTAGAACACAAGATACGACACAGTTATTTAAGAGATTCAACAAATGTTGAACCAGCATAATCAAGTAATGCTTTCTCACTCTACACTCTCAGTGACTCTATTATAAGAAGATCCAATGTGTTGTTTGCTGCATCAATAATATTTAAAGTGAAAAAAAGTGTGTTTATAATTGTCACAATGATTTCTTATAGATGAATGCATTGGTTTTCTTAATTTGCAATTTTTTGCTCTATAAGAAAAGCCTCTATACTCCTCAATGCATATGAAAAGGTTTCAGCTAGTTTTCCCAATGTAGGCAGCATTACAGCTATTGCATGTATACTTGACACGACATTGGAGTGTAATAGAGGTGGTATCTTACCCTTGAAATTAAAGAAATTATTGTGAAAGATGAATATTCAACTTTTAAAACAACTGTAGTATAATACTTACTAGTAATGGCTTTGAGTTTTCTTTCTATGCTGTGATTCCATGAATGTAAGTAGGGTAGTGTAACATAAATTATATCCTTAGGTACAGTTAGTGTGGAACACTTAGAAAATCATTTATTCAGTATTTTTTTAGTCATACCTTTAAGTAAAATATCAGTTATAAATATCATTTCATTATGAAATATAAAGTAATATTTAAATATCTTTAATGCTCTTCATATGAAAACTGAAACCAGATTATTTTTAAATATCATAGGGATGAGGGAATTGAATTTAGTTTGTGAAACCAATGTAAGTTGGTTTCCTATAAACTGAGGAGACAAAGCAGTTGCTATTTCTGGACACCTTAACACCAAGGAAGATTAATGAACTATTTGAAAGTGAATGTTTGAATTTTGTTCCCAACCCTAAAGATTTATCTAGGTGATGCTGGATGTCTTTTGATTTAGTTTAATTTCAGTATTCAAGACTTTCTTTCTAAATTCGTTATAAACCTTTTGATTGTTTTCTGTAATCTTCCAAAGCTTACTTTTTAAAAGTTTTGGTAAAAGATATTGGTTTTGCACTCAATTATAAAAACCTTATCCAGTGGAAACTTGTGTACCTTAAAGGAATGCTTTTGTAATTTCCTGTTTTTATCACTGGATCACTATACTTTTTCTTGGTAATGGTTGTGGTTCCAAATGTGAAGCAGAGTCTTAATAAGAATGAGAAGACCAGTGGTAGCGGGTAGAACATGTTCATTGGCACTACGATGTTTTTGAATTTACACAAGTTCATCATCAATTACTATAAAAAAAGCATTCACAGGGGAAATAAACAGATACACATCATCTGCAAACAAGTTCATGTCGTTGGTCACACTGCACTGCATGTCATTTATATATATCAGGAACATTTTGGGTGCTAATGCTGAGATCTGCAGTGCTCCACTTATTACAGTTCTCATTCCCCTATCCTTCAAGTAATCTTGCATCCACTCTAATATTTTCCCTCTCAGCCTACCCCTGTGTTTTATCTTCCATAAGAGTATCTTGTGTGGAACTCTATGAAATGCCTTTTTGATGTCTAGGTAGACAGCATCCACCCACCCATCTCTGTTTTTGACCCCATGTATTACTCTTGTATAAAAACTTACCAGGTTCATCACACACAATTATTCTTGTCTGAATCCAAATTGTCAGTTTGATATAACATCATTCTCTTCTAAATACCTTCACCACTTCTCTTTGATAATTTTTTCCCAGATTTTGCTGACAACACTTGTTTGTGAAACAGGTCTATAATTTAGTGGTTCATTTTTCTTTCTTCCTTTGTAAATAGATACTATATTGGCTATCTACCACTTTTTAGGCACTCTCCTCTCTTCTATTGAGCTGTTAATCACTTCACAAATTGGCTGTATCAATTGATCCTTACATTCCCTTAGTGTCCAGCCTGACATTCCATCCAGTCCCTTTGCTTTCCTTATATCCAAACTTGCCAACAATGTCAACATTTCGTTTCTGCACCACGATTTTTGGAATCCCTCATATGCCTCTGCCACATTTGACTGTAAAAGCCTCCTCTTCTGTGAATGCAGATTTGAAACTCTCATTCATAATTTCACTCAATTTTCATGCTGTTTGGCATGTTTTATCTCCCTTTGCTATCTTATCAATGGTTTCTTTGCCTTCATCTTTCTACTTCTGGACAAAAAAAAAATAAAATAAAATAAAGGGAAAAATTACAAAAAGCAGAGTTTGGGGAAGTGGCCATAACTAATTAGAATGATTTGTATCAAAAGTTTGCCTCCTATAACATGGTTTTAACAAAGCGCATTGTTTGCCCAGGACCAATTAACAGCACTATAGATGATCCCACTATATATATATATATATATATATATATATATATATATATATATATATATATACACACACACACACACATAATGTGTGCATATGTGTGTGACTTGTTGTTTGAGTGGCGCACAGGAACTCACATAAAATATCTGCTGGTGGCCACTCAATGAAATACTGCATATAAATGGAAAAAGTGTAAACTAAACACTTGTTTGAATTTTGTACCTCACTTCATTTTAAAAGCAGTTAAAATGAACTCGTGTAAAACAGGAACTACCCGTAAACATTATTCTCTTTGATGAAATATATTTTGAACAATGACTGATTTTTCAGAATTGTTTAATGGTGAGGCAGTTCATGACACATGAAATATTTGATTATCTGACTGTGGAGAAAAAGATTCAACTAAAAAATTACAACTGCTTAATTAAATTAAAATAATTCTTTTTTCCCCTTTATAAAATAATAAACTTATACAGTGATACAATAAAAAAACAATTTCAACATTTGGTACCAGATGCAGGTTTTGGTGTGAAGACAATATATATGATTAATTTTATTTAGAATGTTTAGGTTTTCAGAATTCCATGCAAATTAACACCCAACTTATGTTTGATATGGATGTTGAATGGTTTCATAAAGAAAAGAAAGTGTTCTCCTCACTATTCTAATAGTATATTAATGTAATTAATCTGCTATTAGATTTATATGGGCTTTTCAGTTTTCTTTGAACTGAAAAATATTTGAATGTAAATTTGTTCTACTAATAGAATATCCTTGTTCTTTAGGGACTATCCTGAAACAGGAATTGAGGATGATATGGAGAAGAAACCAAAGGTCACAGCTCAACTCAGTCAAACACTTGGAGAGGATCCTGCAAATTATGTTGCCAAGGTTAGTTTACTGTTAATTAATATATTGGCTGAAATAATCCTGATAGTTCCTACATCATCAGTGTCGTTTGAGGAGTTGTCTTAGCTATTAGTGATGCAAAATGGATTGTGTGCACTACCAACTCCAAGATCAGTCTTTACACAGCTGACACTAACCATGATGCATTGTCTATCTCAGCTTTTGTTTGTACAAGAGATATATTTTCAATGCATATGTGTTTGTGTGTGTGTGTGTGTGTGTGTGTGTGTGTGTGTGTGTGTGTGTGTGTGTGTGTGTGTGTGTGTGTGTATTTACCTAGTTGCAGTTTTAGAGGGTCTTAGCATTACACTCATGTGGCCCCGTCTGTATATCTACAATTGTCCAACTTCTCTTTACAGCTTTGCACACTCCTTGCTAACACATCTTCTTTTAGGCTATTCCATGCCTCTATACTTCTTTGTGTGTGTGTGTGTGTGTGTGTGTGTGTGTGTGTGTGTGTGTGTGTGTGTGTGTGTATGTACTAAATAGCTACTGTGTATTTACCAAAGTGCATATGGCTGTGTGTATATTTACCTAGGTGTAACATACATGCTGTCCCATCTCTGTATCAATGAAAATCCATTATTTCTTTGAACATCTGAATTGTTCTTGCTTACACATCTTTGTGAAAAGCTGAACTTCTTTATATCTCTTCTGCAGTTATCCTTTCTTGATTTCTTTGCATGTCCTCTGTGTCACTGGTGTTCCAGATTAGTAAGTCTTCATTTGTATTTTACGAACACCATCAGTTAATTCCACAGGTGCTTGAGATTGGCAGTCACTTTCTCTAGTGAGTACTGACTGGAATCAGTTGTTGATTAAAAATCCATTAATACAGAGCTTATAAGTGGATGTTGATGATAATGCATATGCAGTAAAAAGTTTATTAATCCAAATAGCAGGGGGTCAGAAGGGGCTCAGATTCTGTGTTTTTCTTCAGATTATCAGGATGTAACCCTGAAAATGGCACATCAGGATCTTCATATAAGCTCAGACAATTTTCAGTTTCACACATCCAACAACTTTTTTCATGCTGCTTATGTTTCTCTAGTGAGGCATGTAGTGAATTGATTTATGTTCTACATCATTTCCTTTGCTAATGGACAGTTTTCAAGCTATGGCTCTTTTCAACTTTTGCCTACATCTCATCCCCAATGATGTTAGGGAACCTGTGGGCAATTGTGTTGTTTGGGGTAAGAGAGCATTATATTGAGTAATGCTCTCAGCAGAAGAAATTGGAAATCAGCCAAATCACTTAAAAATCTCTGAAAGCACACAAATTGCACCTTTGATGGTAGTGGCTCCAACAGGTGTTAGTGAGCAGCATTCCCAACAATTTCCAACATTGATTTTTTTTCATGTAAGCTTTTTTTCTTACCCTTTAACTTTTTTGTATATAATTAGGTTAAGTTACAGGTTACTACATGTTGGTGAAACTGAAAATCAACCATGTAGCTTCTTATGCCGGAGATATTACAATTAAATCTTTCAAGTAAAGAATCAAATCTAATTACATTTTATGTAACTATGTGTGTTATAGAAATCATGTTATAAATTTGTTTTCATTTCAGGTATCAAATGTGGCAGGAAATGTTGCTGGAAAAGTTGGCAATGTATTTGGTGGCCTGAGTAAAGGAATTGGAGGAATTACTGGTAAATTTGGAGGTGGAGGGTTCTTCTAAGAAAAGCACTTCATCTACATGGGGAAGAGAAATGTCAGGATGTTATAATTCTTCTTGCTGATTAACTATACAATCCTTGCAGCTAATTCTTTTCTCCTGATAAAGGCTTTTAAGGGATATTTAGTTCAGAATTAATTACCCAAAGTTAAAAAATGATGTGGCACCTCTAATACAGAAAAAATAAGTTTTGTGATTTTAGTACATTTTTCATTATATAACCATCAGGAATAAAAGTGTTTTATGCATTTAATTTAATTTATATCATTTAACTACCTGTGAATAATGAAGGTCAGCTATCAGAGCAGTTTATATTTTATATATAGGTGAGCAATCTTTCTGAAATTACAGTCAGCAACCTCAACAATATACTACTCCTCTGTAAAAAAAAATATTAAGAATTTTTTTTTAATTCAGTATTGTGGTGTATTAATTGTAAAGTTACAAAACCAAAATGAGAAAACTATGTGAAGATTTAATTGCAGGCTTTGGTGGAGCTTCCATAAAAAAATGGTGCAGGAAAATTTGTTCTGAGGATCAGAACTAAAGGATTTCTTACGTTTGTTTTTTAATGTTAACACTAATTTCATATTCCATATTATTTTTTTATATAGTATAATAGTAAGCTGTGAGCAAAATGATAACATAGATCCAATACATACATGAATATGATCTCTCTTAAGTCTTAACATGCCAAATAACATGAGATTGTTACTAGTTGGTAATTGACAATGATAGTTTTCCTTGCATCATATATTTTCAAATGAAACAAATAAAAGTTCTGTTCACTCTTCCATTGCCTTGACTTCAATGACTGAGTACATTAGTGAATTAATGATGATTGTAAGAATAATAATAACTATATAAAACAAAAATATTAAACAAAGTTGGAACAATGATTAGTATTGAACATAAAAATTTATATATAATTGAATATATATATATATATATATATATATATATATATATATATATATATATATATATATATATATATATATATATATATATATATATATATATAAGTATAGTGAATGTATGTAGGGTGACAAATGAGAGGGAAGATACTAGGGAAATACAGGCTGTATCAGAAGTACCATATTCTGATGTTTCTTCTCCAAAGAAGAAAAATGTGTTCAAAAGAGTAGAATATAGTACTCTTGATACAGCGTGTGTTGCCCTACCACCTTCCCACTCATATGTGTGTGTGTGTGTGTGTGTGTGTAATATATATAATATCTATCTATCTTTTTATCAATCAATCAATCAATCAATTTATCTATCTATC
>CM035196.1:13205522-13220292 GCA_020233015.1 Callinectes sapidus | reverse complement strand
ATATATATATATATATATATATATATATATATATATATATATATATATATATATATATATATATTTCAATAATTTAAGATAACTGTTAAGAGGGTCAAACATGTGCACCATCTATTTTTACGAAGTTTGCTCTTTAGTATTTTTATATTGAATTGCAGACAAGTATAAATGAGTGTAAAGGTTTTATACAATAATATAATGTCCACTTGCTTTTGTAAAGTAAATTACCTAATTATCCCTGTTACTTTAAGTGCCACATTCATTTAAAATATTGGTAATTTAAGCAAGAGGTGCATGAAGCATAATGGAAAAGCCTTTACTTAACTATACTTATACGATGCCTTAAAAGTTTCTATCTAGCTCTTGGCAAAGTCTCTTATGTATTGCTAAGTCCTTAATATTATCTTACGTGATAATACAAGGCTGTTCATGTTGCCATGATGAAAATGAATCATCATTTTCATATACATTGTAATGTTCGCCATTAAAAATCATGTGCTGAGAATGATTCATTGTTGTTAAGTATGTGACAGAGAAGGTATAACTGTTTACAACATTTGTAAATGGATCAGAGACTTTAAGCCAATATAGAGTAGGGTTCATTTTTACAATTGTATTAAAGAAGTGTAGTTCTTGTTGAATTCAGCTGAAGGCTTAAAGTCTGTGATCATGTACAGTTTCCTGATATTGTGTGACAGTCTTCTTTGAACTTGTTATTGCAATAAGAACATAAAATGGGATAGCATTGTTTTAGTATTTGTGTTACTGTGAAATTATTTTGAATGTTGACAATAGATATAATAAACAAATTATGCTTTTCTTTTAAACAACATTTGAATATGAAAAACAGTGATGAAAAGATATGCTTGCCTGAAGCAACTATGTTTATCACAGAACTAACCTTAACACATAGCCAGATATTGCATAAAGTTAACTTCAAGAATTATTATAATCATTGTTGTGGAATGAATCTAAGGATTTTAAGAACAGTGTATTGGAAAATCCCAGCTTACTAGTGGAAGTGAATTAAGGAAACAATGTAAAGAAGGAGAGTTTGGGAAAGAAAGTGCACTGATAATTTTTTTGCTACTAAAATTTTATCAAAAGATTATTTTTGATTGGCTAAAAAGATTATATGCAGTTTTCATAGGCCTGGAGAGAGAGAATTTAGTAAGACTGATGAGAAAGCACTCTAAATGTTCATGAAATTTATTTTATAAGGCAGGAGTTGTTTAAAGAAACACACACACACACACACACACACACACATATATATATATATATATATATATATATATATATATATATATATATATATATATATATACATACACAGATGGCTTCCGCCTCCCTGACCCACCATCCGTTGGTGCAGCAATTTATATCCCTTCACAGTCTACTACCACTGCCTGGAGGTTGCCAGTCACTGCTTCCATCATTACAGCAGAAATGTTTGCCATAAAAAAAATGGCCTTCA
Source organism: Callinectes sapidus (assembly GCA_020233015.1). NCBI lineage: Eukaryota > Metazoa > Arthropoda > Malacostraca > Decapoda > Portunidae > Callinectes > Callinectes sapidus. The sequence continues at coordinate 13,218,815 of CM035196.1, read as the reverse complement.
ATTTGCCACCACCCATACTCCTCATTGCTCCATTGCCCTCTTCTCAGACTCACTCTCTGCCCTCCAAATAATAAAATTCCATCGCCCACACTCTCACCACAATCTCACCCTTACCATCCATTACTTCATCCTCCACTGGACCTCTCTAGGACACAACATCTGCCTTCAGTGGGTGCCCTCCCATGTCAGTGTCATGGGAAACACAGTGGCCAACAGGGCAGCAGTGAGGGCATGTGCCCGTCCCTCCCCTATTGACTTAGCCACTAACCGGACTGACATCCTAACTGACCTCAAGACAGCCTGCAGGTGAAACTGGAACACTACATTGGTGCCATACACAGCCATGCACACTGGAACAGCTGCTGCTGCACTGTCCTCATCACCACTCACACTGCGTGGCCCTCTTCCACCCAATGACTGTTCTCCAACCACAGAGGCCTACACTGCCTGACCTTTTGGGTGGCTCCAATCCCAAGCTGGCCTTCAAGATCCCCACCAGGACCTTCTTACACAAGACAAATGAACTCCACTGAAAATAATTTAAAAGTATAACTGCCACACACAGAGGCTGTGATGCACAGCCTGCACAGCCCCAACAAACCACCAAGAAGGGTAGACAAGTGGTGAAGATGCTGGAGGCACATCTTACAGGTATGTGAGTGTTGGGTAGTGAACATAAATATATTTATTTGCATAAGAGCACTACCATATTAGAGATTGTTACATTTTTGTTATTTACAGTCATGATGTGGTATTTAGTTGTATTTAGTTTTGTCCCCACAGGTAATGCATTGTTTTCTTGCAGGGTAGTAAATAGTGATTGAGTATTGGATTATTTACATTGTGCTTCTAGTGATACTTAATTTTTTGGGCAGGTGGTCATTTTTTTAAGTGCTAGTGATTTTTTCCTGATGTTCAAAGTAGCAATTGTAGGGTGTAGAGCCAAGTGCCCTCTCAACTAGATGGTTTGCTCCACTAATTGAGGTCAGTATATTCAGGTCACATAGGGTCACAGTTTGGGCATCCTTTAACAGTACATAGCTAATAGGGGTCTTTGAGAGCCAATATGATTTGATGATCTTGTGGCTTGGAAGTAACGATATTCATTCCCGACTATATAGGACTTTGTCATTAGCATTAAAGCCATAGTAGAACAATTAGAGGAATGTAGCATCCCTATGGTCAGGATTTGTTAGATAGTTCAGATGCGAGTCGATGCACCCTTGGCACTTTTCGTTCAGAACATCCCTGGTAAAGAACTTATGTCATGGACGGAATCTAAGGAACTAAGTAGTTGAGGAAGCATTAGTAATTTATGACACGAGGGAGAAGAACGTGACAATCAACTGTGATTAACCTGGACATTAACCACCATGTTCTCGAGGTAATGTTGATTACGGGGGTGTGACATATCTTTGCTTAGAATCAGTGTGGCAAAAGAATCAGGACTGTTGCTGAACGACCGTGGTGTTTGTTAACGTTGATGAACTACATGATAGCATACTAGTTGTTGAAGCCAAACATCACTGCGTTAAAAAATGGAACTCCAGTGGTTATGGCAGTCATTAATAGAAACAGAGAACGCCTCCGTTATTATCTATCGGATTAGTGAGGCTATAGGACCGGAGAATAACTCGTATAGTATGAGGCAAAATAGAATGGGAAGAAGGAAAGAGATAGAGAGGTATTATAGAGGGAGAAAAGTATAGGATCGATCTATCAGTTGTTCAGAAGGGAAGGAGGAAACAGTGACCGAAGAAGTGAGAGAGAAATTAGTAAAAGTTAGTATCAAAGAACAAGGCGAGAAAGATTCGTGATAATGATAGGCAAAGAGAAGAAAGATAGGGAGGAAATATCATGGAGAGAGGAAGTGAGGCAAACCAGGTAACTGGTGGTCAGAAGGCGTGTGAGGGAAGGAGCAGGTGGGGAGGGGCAGCAGATGAGGAAGGGAGAAGCAGTGTGGGGGAGATGGATGAAGGGTGGAACTTGTGGAAGGCGAGGCCAGTAGGACGCAAGACGTCATTGCGATGGGACGGATGGTACTCTCGCCTCGGCAGGAACAGGTATTTTCCTAGTCATGTGAAGCGCATCTTTCGTCACTTCTAGCACTGTTATTAACTTCCTAACACATTGGTGTCATTGCGAAGCAACTGTCAAATGCTGCGTGGACAGGCAGGCTGTCATTAATATGCCCATCAAACAAGACTCCTCTTAAATGCCCGTTTATAAAGACCAACATTGAGTGCAACTCCGGAACCAGTTTTGCTTTGTGGTCGGCGATAGAGAGGCACCATATTTTCCATTATAATCTATATGTTTTTAAAGGTGTGGAATTAAAATAACTTCAAGTATGATTTGGTCTTGTAATAGTAGTAATTCCTCGACTACCTACTTCTAGAAAGGAGTAACAGTTTTTCCTTTGTCTTTCTATAGTCCCCACGTGAAAATATAGTTTTTGTTAACGTTCAGAAATAAAGTATCCATAGAAAATAACGTCACAATCAATGGCAAATTTTTGTTTTATTGATTTGAAGTGCTTCAAATGCTTCATGAACACACGTGTATGGACTCGGAACACTTCTGGTGAAATGACGATGCCTTTTCCCACTGCCACCACCACCGCGAGGCTGAGGCAGGCCGAAATGTTTGAAAATAACAATGGAAAACATGAATAACTTTAATATCTCCGATACATGTGTGCCGTAAGGATAGAAGAACGTGGGGATAGATGGGATGAAGTATTATAGAACTACAAAAGATGAGAGTCGCAGGCAGACGCGAAACCGATACCGATACCGCAGTGCCTTGTCAGGTGACGTTATTGGAAAGAGATCGGTGCGTGCATGGCGTCATCCCACTGTCATGAGCGCAGATAGGTACGGCAGTGCAGAAAGCGTAGGGACACGTGCTAAGAGAAATAACTGTGAAGTTATGTTTGATCATAGAATGTCTGATGGATAATGTTTGGCATTTGTTGTTTTGATATTTATTCTTTCATCTCTACAGGTGTTAGAGTGGCAGCTGGGAATGCAGGTTCGGTCATCGGCTGGGCAGGGTTGGACTTGGCTTGAGTGGTCAGCGGCGGCCGTGTCACCTGCCTGAGCAGTAGTTCAGCTTCACTTTACCTGTGGTTGGTTTGCTTCATTAATTAGTACCTATTGTCTCCTTGTTTTGTTTGATACTTTAACCCCTCTAGTACTGGGACATCTTGGGGTTTGGGTGTGATTAAATGGTTTTATTGGTAGCAATGGTTTACGGAGGTCAAGTCAATGACCACAGTCTTGATTATTTCACTCCTTACATGAGTTTCTGAAGCTGCATAAAATTGACTAATAATAAACCGAATAAATATGAAAATGCGTCCCAGTACTGAAGGGGTTGATGGGGATATAAATTTAGGGCAGTTTAAGTTTACCTCCCTAATTTTCTCTAGACCTTCCACTTTGTCTTTGATGGTATAGTGGTTTTCTTCTTGTAACAAGTCTGAAACATTTCCACCACCTTGATTTCTCCTTGTTAATCTTTTATGAATTTTGCCTCTAGTATATCCTTCCTTTCCTTTATCTTGAACATTTCTCTTTGGGTCCTCATTTCATCTTTCTGTGCCCTGTCTTTCTGTAGCCTCATTCTTTACTTTTGCCATTTCCCTCCTTGCTCTTGTTCATCTCCCTCTTTAGAATTTTGTCACTTTGTATACACTGCCTTCTTATCCTCTATGGCTTGTTGGGCTACACCATTCCATCATGTCTCCCTTCCCTTTCTTCTATGTCCAGCTCCTATGATGCTATCCCACCAAAGTGACCATCCTTCGTTTTTAATATGACTTTTCTCTGTACATTTTCCTCAAATTCTCGTCTTTTCTTTTCTTAACATTAACTTTTTTATTTACTCCTTATATTTCCTAACGTTTTCAAGTTCTCCATTATTACACCCCTACACCGCAGTCTTCTCTTGTACCTTATTGCAATATTTTACCTTTATTTTGATGTTGTTTCTCAGCGGTATGCAGTCAATTTAAACTGTTTAATTTCTTTCAATTCTGCATTTCATTATTTTCTTGCTACCTTTTGAACATGTGTTTACTACCCTCATTCCTCTGCTCTGATAAAACTCCACAATTTTTCTCAGAAACCATGCAATCCTCAAAACCTTCTTTGCTTCTTCTTCCCCACCAAGGAATGCACAATCCTTAGCCCAAACTCAATCCCAGACCCCAATAATTCACCTGGTCGAAAGGGGAGACATTAGGGAAGGAAAACTATATACAAAAATAGATTTAGAATTTCTTTTGTAGATAATGCAAGTGGGATGTAAGTTCTGAATATTTTTGCCATCATTTTAAAACCTCAGCATTGGAGGATGTGTTGGCATTTCAGTAGTGGTCTGGTCTCCTGCTCTTCATTTTCACAGCCTACAGGAATGAAAATTAGATAAATATTCTTAAATTTGTTTTCTACAACTTCATGCTGGAGATTAGGAATTGAAGAATGTCATGTGAATGAAAAACAACTGATATACTTGAAAGATAATTTATTTATTTCTAATAACTTGTTTCAGATGCAGCATGAGACACTGCAGTGACCCTCGTGCAAGACTTGTGCAACACCAACAACAAGGAACTACACAAGATCATCAAGCAGCTTAACTATATTACTGGTGGCTGCCGACTCAACATCACACAGACAACAAACCTTTCACCACAAAGGCCAACAAGAACCACAACAACTGTGCTCCATGAACTGAACTACATACCGCTTCAACATGGACACCAGATGTGTTAAAGGAGTGACAATTCCCAACCTAACCTGTTCAGCGACAACTGTACAGGCGTCTCCTCTGCCATTATTGCACAAGAGGCTGCTGACACCAAGCTGCAGCATATCCTGGCAAACCCCTTTTGAAGATGAAGAGGATCATGCTTCCAGGAACCCGTCACTCCTTACATCCTGGTGAAGAACTGATTCCAGCCCTTCCAGCAGCTGCACCAACTAACCTGAAATCAACAATGACATCAGACAGTGCATCAGCCACCAAGGTGACATGCCATGATAACTCTACTGTAGCCACTGGACAACTATTCCAATGGCCACCTCCACTGCTGCCACAAGAACCTCCTGATCCTCATGTAGGTGGTTTTACACGCTGGTCCAAGACTGTACTCTTGATGGGCAAGACTAACCACTCCAGGTTTGACATGGCTTGAGTGTGGCCCAGCATCCTTGGTATTTGCTGTTACAGGATCTTCAGCTACAAGTCTTCCTGTTCTAGTCCTCTTCAGAGACAATACAATGCCTATTATTATTGGCTTTTATGTAATTTGTTTGTATTCAGTGATGCAAAATAAAAGTTGTTGTATATAAACACACATTAATAGTTTCATATTTTAAAAATATTCATAGAAAACATTTGAATTTTAAAGGAAAAAAAATGGATGTGATGGCTATCATTTACCCAATAGTAAGAACAAGGTAGACTAAGTTTAAGGTACAATTTGCACATAGAAACCCCGTCCCTCCCCTAGCAGCAGGGAGGGTTCATCATAGCTTGACCCTCTCCCATCATGGGGGAGGGACGGGGTTTCTATGTGCAAATTGCACCTTAAACTTAGTCTATTTTCCAGGGTTTTCAGGTCCTTCCTTGTTCTTACTATTGGGTAAATGATAGCCATCACATCCAACACTTATCAGCTTTTTCATTTCCTAAGCTAAATTTTTTTTTTTTTTTTTTACTTTACAACAATTATAACAAAACTGGATACCAGTTAATTCACAAAATTCTTTACACAAACATTTCTAGTCTCATGACCGCAACACTAATATCTTAACCAACACCTACTTCAATGGCATTTGGCTTCTCAATGGTAGACTTCAGTCAGAATTCATCGGACGAGTGGGTCAGGCTCAGCGACGAGAAGAATTCCCTGGACAGTTTGTCAAATGTCCTGGGTGTGTCGTAGCCCTGAAAAGATGACGATTTCAATGATTCTCTCAACATTACTGGGATTTTAGGCTCTAGTTCTTTGTTCAGTGCTTAAGATTCTTTCTCTCTCTAACTATTATGGATCCTATTCATGATTTTCCTCATTGTTTGGATATTATCTATCTAATCAAAGATTTTTAAGGAAGTTTCTTCTGGTTCTAGTGACATGAACAAGATTTATACATTATTATATATTACAAGGAGAAATACTTAAGGCTTATCATCTTTGCAGCCTTTAAAAATAGTCAAGTTGAGATAACACAGTCTTTCACAATATGGCATTTATCTGGGTTGCTCTTTATGAAAGACTGCTGCCTTGGTATAGATATATAGATAGATATGACACCTTCCCTTCATCACCACACAAACTGCTGCCTTAGTATAGATAGATATGACACCACCTCTAGTCTTCACACAAACTGCTGCCTTAGTATAGATAGATATGACACCTCCGCTAGTCTCCACACAAACACTAAGACAGACATTACAACCGGAAACACAGTTAACCTGCTGTTCTCAAAATCTGAAGGGAGGAAAGAGAGAAGAGTTAGTGTAAGGTGACATTGTAAGACACTCTAATAAAGGTATAATACATAAATTTTCTAGTCTCATTGTGCTGTCAAAGAAAGGAAGGAGATGAAGGACCAAGGATGAATTGAGTTAGTATAAGGTGACATTGTAAGAGTCTATGAAGGTATTTACCACTGAATTTGGTGGCTTTCTCGGTGAGCTGAACAAACTGGTGGTAGTGGTTCCTCATCGTCACTCAGAAGTATCACACCACATCTTCCACACATGCTCCACCTCACCATAGTCCTGGCTGGTGCACAAAATTCTTTTCAACTCTGCAAAGGAATAGGGAGGTTAGCAATACATCGGGTTTTCAACTCCTTTAATACTATGACACATTTTTTATATCTATTCTTTTTACTATTTGTCAATCTTGAACAACTTCCGAAACTTGCATAGGGATTAGAATAGTGAAGACTTTGGCCATAAATCTTCTGACCTCCATAGAGCTTTCCTAACATCAATAAAACCATCTAATCATACCCAAAATTGTGCATTCAATACTATCCTAGCTACTCTGTTCTGCCCCACTTCTAGCCTGTCAATCTCACTTTCATTCCAAGCTATCACATCCATACCATACATTATGCTAAGCACAGCCACACTCTTCCATACTTCTCTCAGCACATCATATTTACTTGCTCTCATCCTTGCTGCAATCCCTAATCTTCCAACCCATTGGTTAACCAAGCTTATCTTCTCATTCTTGGCTTTTTCACACCCATTTGGACTCCCCACATCCCCAGGCACTTGCTTCACCTCATTTTATCGTTTTCTCCCTACTCCTTTACTTTCATCCACTGATCTATTCACAATCATTACCTTACTTTTCTCACTGCTAAACCAGTGCCCTATTCACCCATAGGCTCTCCACATTCCCACTGTCAGGCATCCCCTCACCCCTCAGAAATCTGTACCATTCTTGGCCACCTTATATACCTTTCTCTCTCAGGGACTGGACCACATTTCTCTCACACCTAACTTTAGCATTCATTACCTTTCATTTCACCACTCGCTGCTGGCTCACATATGCTGTCCATGCATTCTGGTACTCGCTTTCGGCCTCCTCACTCCCACAACTTCTCTCTCGTTTGCCTGCATACCCTATTCAGTCACTTTCTCTCTCCTGGCATCCTCGATCTCCTCATTCCACCACAGCTTGCATGCAGACTTTCTGGCACTCATTCTCACGTAACCTATCTGGCTGGCTGCTTATGATGCACATTCTGGCCCCTGCTTGTATCGTAATTGGATTTCTGGAGTATATATTATTGTAAGGGCTGGCGCATCAGTAGAGTGAGGCTTTTGATGCCCGTTACTCCAGTCAGGATGCAGGAAGCCCACCAGGTATATATAACTATATATAACTATAAATTTACCGTGGGCTCCTGTATATTTCATCATACGGTATTCCTCTCAGTTTGCATGCCCTTGTCTTCCGTGTCTTGTATATCAGCCTTGTTATCCTTCCTTACGGTCTGTGTCCTTGCATATCGTCGTCGCCGTTGTTTGGGTCCCCTTTTCCTCCTTGCATACCTTAATTCTTTCCTTGGCCAACTCCAGACACTCATCACACAGAAACAAAGTTTTTGTGGCTGAACACATCTTGGTGGAGACCTTCAGTCCCACGCTGGCTGTGTGGGACCACAACTAACATATCTCACACTCCACGCCACTGCACCTGGATGTCACACTCTCCTTGCATACCTTGCAATCATTCACAGCCATCCTGATTCTTACTTGGGTGCAAAAAATCCAGGAAATATCTTAAAAAAAGCAGGAACGGAGTCACACGTGTCCTCTTCACAACACCCGTTCTGGATGAAGGTCGTCATCTTCAACCTTGATCTTGATACTACAGGTGGCTCGGGATCGCTCCAGGGCCGCCTTTATATATTATCAGCAACTCCTGTAAACACAAAAAGCAAACACAAGCAGAGAAAATACAATATATTACACACTAATTTTCCCTACATCTTGCACGCCACATTTTCTCCAGAAACTCCTTCACAGCTTCAATTGTCCTTTCATTCGTCTCTCTACACAGTCCCAGCAGCAACACCATTATCTTCCTGTCTTCTCCACTCTTTCATCCAAACCATGTTCTAATTCAGTCAGGATCACTTGCATCATCTCCACCCTGTCTCTTTCATACTTCTCACACTCAAGTACCACATGCTCCACCGACTCATCCTCTCCCATGTCACAAATCTGGCACACTGCTGCGGGACTCTGACCATCTATAATTTCTCATTCACATCCATACACTGTGCTCTAGCTCAGAAGAGATCACCACCCAGGCTACCATCATACCACCTCTCATACATTAGGGCTTCTTTCTCTTTGTACCGTTCCTTAGTACTCTTTTGTTCCATACCATTCTTCATTATATTCAGTCCCACACACTTCACCTCTCCGTCTATCTTACTCTTCCATTTCCTCACATCCCATTCAGCTCCCACTCTACCTCCTCTTGTCACGATCCATTCACGTTCATCTTGGTTTCTTCCAGCCATCCTCATCCCCCACACCGCTTGTAATCCATTTCTCTCTGTCATAGTCATGCATCTATTCCTCCATTTACATGTACTTCCACTTTCATTTCACAGATACACCTTTCTTGTTATTCTTTCATCATCCATTCTTTCCAACCTAATCTTATACCACAGTATTGCTTTTATTAATCTTTCCCTAAAAGTGCTCCAACCCATGTCACCTCTCAGACCTTCTAATGATGAGTACCTCGGTGCATTCATTGCCATCCAAGCAATGACAGCATGTTTATTGCTCCGTCGGTGGGTTGTAGGTGGTCACTGGCTGAGGCCACACAATTTGCGCAGAAAATCCTCGATGTATTATTAAATCCTCATTACCACTAGATCGACGTGCCACTCCACAAATCATTCCCTACTCTGCTACATCTTAGAGCATGTGTCGTAAGAATCTGAATTTTTCATCAACCAAGACTCTTTGTAGTAGACACAGGGCACTGTGACGTCAAGGTTTTCAGTTTATTTATCAGAAATTATAGGGTACCCACTTATGACCAATGCGAAGGAAGGATGAATAGCTGGGTGAGTTTACTGGAACCCACGGCTGGTTTTCCATATAGCAGGATGCATTAACGTTTGAAAATCTTGAGGAATGGAAGTGAAAAGGAAAGTCCAACAAAAATTAACTCTATCTCTCTGTATCAGATCTTGTTCATCATACAAGACAAAAAGTTCTTGCTTGAGAATAAAAACATGAATGAAATTATCATATTGGAAGAATGATTCACATAACTTCGGATAACTAAGAGAAATGATACTTTTTTTTTATTGAAAATAACGCTATACAATCATCTAAAATTATATGAGTGACAGTAAATGTTTGGATCATAATATAACGCAATTAAAAACACATCTATCAAATGGGGTGCAAGCAATAACAACAGGAACAATCTTGTATAATATGTACATTAACATTTCCACTTGGTTAAGGATGGTGCAGGACGGTGGTGGTGGTGGTGATGGTGGCGGAAGACGCAAGTCAAGCCATGTCACAATCTTCGCTTGTTGTGTTGGTAAGATAATGGAGTACATCATAATAGCTCAGTGCAAATTAGTACAAGTCAACACATCATCGTCCCTCTGTCCACTATCAGGATCACTGTCTGAACCCTAACTATAGAGGCATTGATATAATAAGGCACAATAAGAATGCCATAAAGGGAAGGTTGCTATTGCTCCTTCAGGTGACCAAAGGCTCGCTCCTTGTTGCCAGGATCCATCACCATAGAGATAGTGACGGAGTCTTCTTCGCGTGTGTGCTTGAATGGCGTGTCTACGTTAATCAGTAGAGTGTCCTGAGGTTTGAGCACCACTTTTCCTTCCCCTGTATCGACAACGCTCTCGCCTTCCTGCGAGTCGACAACGCCAAGCCGCACACAATAAGAAATATATATATATATATATATATATATATATATATATATATATATATATATATATATATATATATATATATATATATATATATTTTTTTTTTTTTAAGATTAATTCTATTAGCTTACGAATAAAAGACACACAAACAAAATATTATTATCACTCAATCATACTAGAAATGAAGAGTCTCCATTATTAAAGGAGGTGAAATGAAGCTCTGAGAGGAACAACATGACCTTACCTGCTGCCACAACCAGGTCTCTGCGCGTGGCAGGTGGTGCTGCGAGGAGCCGCGACCCAACACTATCACGTCACTCTGGTAACTGAGATCAAAGAGCCGTCGGCTTCCTTCCTGCTGGATCTGAAGAAAGAAAAAAAAAAAAAAATGACGTAAATTTTTCCGTCGTGGAATAACGAGTCTTCTTTTTAGTAACTTGCTTCAGCCTAGGCGGCGCCAGGCAGCAGCCTATTTTTTAGCTATTTCTTGCCAATGTGATATTTTAGTCTCAGTCACTTCTAGATTCCCTATGGTCCAGTGGCTTTCAATCTTTTTACTTTCATGTAGGCTGCCCTAATCTTTCAGTATGAATTGATCTGAACCTTGACAATGGCAAGAACAAGAGTGAACGCACGATCCTACAGTAGAGCCAGACGTGTCATATACCAACAAAATTCCTCTCATGTACTCCTGGTGGTTGGGATACTCTATTAAAAGTTGAGATGCCATGACCTAGCTTGTGACGTTACCAACCTCTTCTCTGTGTTTGTTGAGCCATTTGGGCAGCGAGAAGGGTTCTTGTAGCACTCTGGCGGCGTCCGGCATAAACGGCTGCTCTTCCTGGATGGTTCCTGAAAATGAAGGAGAGTAATGTTGATATGTTATTCCATGGCATTCCTCTAGTGCAGATGTTCATGTCATGGAGACGAATGTGAGATGAAATAAGAGACTGAATACAGAATGCAGAAACATAGAATGACATAAAGATGTCATTAAATGATTTTGTTGACATTATAAAGGGATTATGGAGGCCAGAAGATTACTGGCCAGAGTCGTCACTATTCTAACCTCTTAATAAGTTTCTGAAGTTATATAGAATCAGCCAATAAAAAGCAGAATAAATATGAAAACTTGTCATGGTACTGAAAGGGGTTAAAACGAACCGAGTTGCTTGTTGATGTGGAGTTTACCAACAAAATAATAAGGATGAACACACACACACACACACACACACACACACACACACACACACACACACACACACACACACACACACACACACAGCTTACCAGGAATCGGCTTGCCGGTCCTGTACTGCTCTGAGGCGAAGAACTCTTTGATGACCGGACCCAGCTGAATGCCAAGATCCTCACAATAGAACCAGCGCTCGAAAAGGGTTTCCTTAGTGCCCTCCACGTAGTACCTGTGATTGATAGACTGAGTAATCAATTGAGAGAGAGAGAGAGAGAGAGAGAGAGAGAGAGAGAGAGAGAGAGAGAGAGAGAGAGAGAGAGAGAGAGAGAGAGAGAGAGAGAGAGAGAGAGAGCACATTTAGTATAATTTGCAATAAAGAACATGTATTTCCTCAAGAACCGTCTGATTTGATGCTATTGGGTGGGGAGATGAATTAAGTAACAATTTCTTTTAAAAAATTGAAAGAAAAGAAGAAGAAAAAAAGAAAAATCAGGAGGTGCTTTAGATGTACATGGTTCTTGATCGTCCAGTCTGAAAAAAATGACACCATGTAAAAATAAACTGAAAATGGATGTTTCCGTGGGAGAAGACGATTAAGGTATACAGGAGGATATAAGGAAAAATTCATGTAAAGTAAGGGGGCTGGGAAAAAGAGAACACTGGGCAGGAGGGAGAGGAGGTGGAGAAGGGAAGGAGATATGAAGGAAATGGATTGTGAAAATGAAACCTGATTGCAAATAACTTGAGGTAAATTGTTAATAGTAATAATAATAATACAAGAGCTAATTTTACATAGTGCGTGTGACGGCGCAAAGCAAGTGAGTAAGAGAGGGAGAGCATAACAAGATAAATTTAAGAGAACAATGAAGGAAAAATGAGAAGTAGGGATGTGATGATAATTCATATAGCAAGTCTATAATGAAAAAAGGAAAATGACTGTTTGTGAGCAAGAGGATAGAAAAATAGAAAAAGACGAAGAGGAAGGTGCAAGCACATACCTGAGACAGTCCATCTCGGTCTTCATTCTCTCTCGCTCGATGACCAAGCCAATAGTATCGGGGAACCTTTGCGGTGAGTGAGGAATCATGCCGGGTAACTGAAACACCTGAAGGACAAAACAAGTTGCTTTTATGTCGGATGTGAACATGCATAATCATTATAGAATTATAGATAAGAAAAGTCCCATTATATATATATATATATATATATATATATATATATATATATATATATATATATATATATATATATATATATATATATATATATATATATATATATATATATATATATATATATATATATATATATATATATACCTCGCCCTCCTTGATGATGACATCTCTAAATTCCCCATTGGTGAGCGTGATTAGGTTCATGTCTCCCTTCCTCATATAGAAGAACTCTTCACCCTCCTCCAGGTGGAAGTCCTTCCTCTGGTTAGGACCACCTGCAAAGAACACCTTCAGCTGGCCGGCACCATGCCTGTAAATCAATATCCATTATCATTAATGTTAATTATCAATTTAACCTGAACAGTTAATTACATTTTTTAACTTTCTATTTGTAAGTAAAATCAATCATGGTGACTTTTTGTGATGTTCTAGTAAATATAAAAGGTGAATA
>CM035196.1:13106151-13119837 GCA_020233015.1 Callinectes sapidus | reverse complement strand
TCTATCTCTTCTCCTCTCTCTCTCTCTCTCTCTCTCTCTCTCTCTCTCTCTCTCTCTCTCTCTCTCTCTCTCTCTCTCTCTCTCTCTCTCTCTCTCTCTCATTTCATCTTACCTCATCTCTCTCTGCTCTCGTCTTTTCTCTCCTCGGCTTCCAACCCACCAGACTTGTCAACAAAATTTCATTATCCACCCGTGGGATGTTTGGGTTCCCGGTGAGAGTTGCGTCATCCTCTTGTAAGCAGGATCCCACACCTTGGTAATTCGCTGCGGGGTTGCTGACGTGACGATCTTTATTTAGACCTTCGAGCTGGGAACACGCCAACAGGAGCTTATGTCTCTCACTTCTTGCCTTCCTTACTTACTTACTTACTTGTCTCCGTCTTTCCTTAGTTAGTGGAAATAGTGTTATGAGTGTTTATTTTTTCTTCTCTTTTTTTCTTTGTTTTCTTTGTTTTTTTTATATCTTTCTAGTTTGGGAATTGAGAAAGGGTCACTTGCTTATTTTCTTTCTTTTCACTTTTATTTCTTTCTGGTGCTCTTTTCTTACTTCATTCGATTTTTCCGGCCTTCCTTCCTTCCTTCATTCCTTTTTTCTATCATTCTTTTCTCCCTTTCTCTTTTTCCCACTACCTCATTTTTTGACAATTTTTTCTCCTACTTCTTCCTTCTTATCTTCATTCCCTTCCTTCCTTGCTTTCTTCCTTCCTTTCTTCCCTCTTTTCTACTTTCCTTCCTTCTTACCTATCACCCTTTCCTTCCTTCCTTCATTCCTTGTTTTTCCTTTCTTCCTTCCCTCCTTCCTTCTTTCCTTCCTTCCTTCCTGCTTTTCTTCTCAGCCGATCCCCCCTTTTTTTCTAACTTCCTTTTTCATTTTTTTTTCTTCCCATCTTTCCTTCCTTCCTTCATATTTTCGTTCTTTCCTGCTCTCCTATCTTTCACTTCCCAAGCAGCGCGATCCGTGCGTCTCGAGGTTTGTGATTGGCTGGGATTGTTGGGAAGAATGTTGCATGATTGGCTGCTGCTGGCTTGGCGCTGACGGAGTGTGACTGCATGAATGTTGTTGTTGTTGTTGCTGTTTTGTTGTTATTCCCTTTTCTTCTTCTTCTTCTTCTCCTTCTTCTTCCCAACATCATGATCTCATAATACTGTAATTTCTTCCATAAATCCTCCAGTTAATGTACATACGAAGTGTCATTAACCGTCTTAACCCCTTCCTTTCATTCTCTCTTTCTTTCACTCCCGCTTCCTTACCTCACCCCGAGGCGCTGAGACGAGGAGCAACAGGACCAAACTAAACCAAACAAAATCAAACATTGCCAACTTGCTTCCTGTGAACTTGGGCGTGGTGTGAGGTCCAATGGGGAACGTGGAGTACATTTTCTCTTTTATCTCTCTCTCTCTCTCTTCTCTCCATGTAAAGGACACTGACTGAGGACAATTAAAGGAAAGAAGAAATATAAAAGGAAAAGTCTCATTGAATTGTCTGATAATAAAGGGTGTCATAGAACATAAAAATGTAATAGATAGTCCAATAAAACTCCGATGATTTCTTGAAACTTTTTACGCAGGAAGGTGTTCACCTTCACGTAGTGAAAGTGAATATTGTGTTAAATAGATTTTTTATATATATCTTGTTCTTTCTTTGCAGGTTGTCGTGTTTGCGTGCCCCGCCAATGATGTGGTGAGTGTTCCATGTTTGTTTATTGTAGCTTGCTAATTTCTTGCAGTGCGTTCATGTGAGTACTTTTTTCGGGTTTATTCTAAGGTCAGTACTCTGGTGAGCTGGTTCAGAGCAATTTCATGGACACAAGCAAGCTCACAGAGTTGGCCGAGTTGTATCGCAGATTTCGGTTTCTCTCTTCAAAATGGCAGAGAGGCGAGCCGTGTAACAATAACGAAAACTATATTGATAATCCAAACGGTTCCTGGTGAAAGTGGCACGAACTAAGATGGATGAAGACCTTGCTCGGTGTGTATTAGTGGGTTGCCTAGCGAAAATGAAAGAAAAAAGTGTTATGATGGAGCGCCTTTGGGTTCACGAGTGGCCGTAGTTGAGAGAAGTTACCGTTTCTGAAGGAGGTGCATGAAAAATCATTCTCAGTCGATGGAGTCGATTAAAGCAGCAGGAGACGGATGAAGACCTTACTCTGTGTGTATTAGTGGATTGCCTAGCGAAGATGAAGGAAAAAATTGGTAGGATGGAGCGCTTTTGGACCCATGAGTAGCTACAAGTCAGAGAAGTTACTGTTACTGAACGGGGTGTATGAAAAGTCATTATTCTCACATGATAGACTCGAGTAAAGTAGCAGGAGTTTCAAGATATTTTTGTTCTTTTAGTCTGTTCTGTTCGATAAAGAAGACAAAATAGGTTGGCTTTCAGATAGGTGGTTTTCGTTAACCCATAAATTCCCGTAAAGAAAACTATATCGCATAAGAAATGAAGTAAGTAAATAAATGAATGAATGAATAGATAAATAAAATAATGTAAATAGTTGAGTAAGTGTAACGTGGCAAGGGAAATCCGCAGACTTTCACGCCAATCGGAGAGTTTTTCCACCAAGTTGTAATTGACTCCACCTTCGTTCCTCTTCCTAGTTCTCTTGTTCTTTTTTGTTGTTCATATTCTCGCAACTCATTTTTCTCCTTCTCCTCCCCCTCCTCCTTCTCCTCCTCCTCTTCTTCTTCTTCTTCTTCTTCTTCTTCTTCTTCTTCTTCTTCTCCTCCTCCTCCTCTTTCTGCGGGATTCATCATGGCGGTGAGATGAAGAAGTCTGCAACTCGTTATTGTAATCGGAGGCCGCAGGGCGAGGCGGTGGATTTAATCAAACTTTTCCCGATCTTGGACGAGAAGAGGATTGCATTACTCGGTGTTTGCGCGCCAGTGTTTGAGATTTTTTTTTTGTTCCTCTCCGTCTTCTTTTCGTTTTCATTTTTGCTTTTTTTTTGCTTGAGCTTGGAGGAAGGATTTTGTTTTCGTTCTCTTCTTTCCAGTTTCTGCTTTTGTTTTTATTTTTTGTGTTTTTTTATGGGGAAAGGGGAGACTTGTGTTTCTTTTTGTTTTGTTTTTGTTTATTTTTAGTTTTTGCATAGTTATTGCTAATCGATGTTGTGTTTTCGTCTTATACAGTATGCCACCACCACTACCATCTCTACCACCACCATCACCATCACCACAACCACCACTACCACCATTACTACCAACCTGGCCATCATTACCACCTCCACCAACACCATCTCCATTTTTATGCTTGAACCAAAGACTCAGGTTATTGCTTTTCTTCATTATTACTTGCTCGTTTGTTACCTCATGTTGTTTTCGAATATTTTTGCTTCCCACCACCGTAAATATATTTCCACCACCACCATCATCATTACCTCTCCTAATCCACATTGTTCTTAATTACTAGCAAGCCTTACGCATGTCCCCACCTGTCCTTCTCATTATATCACCCTCACCTGTATTAAGGTAACGAGTAATCAGATGCCTTACCTCCCACCTTTGTTTGCCCTAATTAGGCCATAACTACCTGCCAGGCTCAGGTGTTTCATCCAGCTATCACTTCCACCTCATTTCAGCATCATCAGTCTTGACACTTCATGATTAGCTGCGCATTACTGGAGTGTTTGTGTGTTGGTGCAAGGCGGGAGCACGGAGGCAGGAGGCGGACTGACAGCTGGGAGGCGGGAGGGAGAGAGGCGGAGAGGGGGGAGCATGGAGCGGGAGGGTTCACGTGGGAGTGGTGGAAGTGCGGCAACAGGAGAGCATGGGTGAGAGGTGTGAGTATCCACAGGCAGCGAGTGACGGTTCATGAGTCGAGAGGAACCACCTGACGGAGAGGAAGTGAGATAGAAGTTGCTTTAGAACAGGAGAGACTGACGGTGAAACGGACAGGAGTGTGACAGTTGGACAGACAGAGACACACACAGACTGGCGTGAGGACAGGCAGACGGAGGGACAGGCGTCGGAGCTCAAAGGGAATTGTAGCCAACGTACAGGGCGGCTGATATCCACACCCGTCGCTAATCCAACGCGTGTCTGCAAACTCCCCGCCGTGTGATAACAAACCACGCCACGCACCTGATTACTGAGGGTCTGAGTGACTGCAGTTGCCGTTCGTAATGATGATGAGCACGGCAAGGCAGAGCGGGGAAGGCGGCTGCACCTGGGAAAATCTCGTCTATCTTCGTATCAAGGCACCGTGCGGAATGAAGGGGAATAAACGGAATGACTTAGAGTTTAGCGCTGGGAGAACTCACGACGAGGGACAGATTGGGACTCAGAGGAAAATAAGGCAGTTTGATGGAAGGTGTAAAGTTGTTAGGGGAGATGAGAAGTTTGGTTGAATATGTCTGTATTATATATGGCTTGATGAAATGTACATTTACTTGTAGGATTGTATGAGCAAGTGTTAGTGAACAATCAACACTAGAAGACTATAAAGAGTTCAAAAAAAAAATATATAAAGGTTATTTTCATTCACGTGATTTACACAACACAGGACACCTAAACGTTGAAAACAGTCGAATATAATTGGAAAAAGTTACCGAAAAGAAGTGACGCCATATTCTACAATATATTCCAAACAAATAACGAAATAGGTTAAAGCAAAAATGAAATAGATACAGTACGTATATATAATAAAAACTATCTATAAACTATTTTCACGTATCATATTTCTAGCCTTTTTTATTCTCTACGGGTTTTAGCACATTAATTCACACATAAATCTATCTCCAGCTCAGAAGCACCAAAGGAACCTGAGTCATTTCTATTACTATTCGAGGCGATAGCACACATCAGTAATGAAAGCAAACTGAAACTAAAAAATCTAGAGGAACTGAAAAGCATACACAAAATCTAAAAGCAAATGGAACAAACAAATATATAAGGGAAAACAGCGCTGAACAAATACAATAAGCAGGGGAAGAAATATGTTTAGAAATACACGAAATCTGTACAAAAATGCGGGCAAAATATGGTGTTAAAGCTGCGTGGCGGAGCGTGTGAAATTTCCGGTGAATCTGCTTCCGCCTCGGTAATTATTTCCTTCTGCTTTCGGTTCAATAGTGAAAGAATAAAAAAAAAAAAGTGAAGGTTCGATTCCACGATATTTATGGAATCATTTACCTTTTGCCTTCTTTAACCTCTTTTTAAGTTCGATATAGTGACCTGGGGTAGATTTAGATTAAGATTAAGAAAGACATGACTCGTCCGAAAAAAAAGATTGCCGATTTGCTGAAGAAGATTTATTGCATTAAGTTTATTTTTGTTCAATGCATTATTGATGGCTATTAGTTAGATATATAGATAGACTGATTGATAGATAAATGGATAAATATATAGATTGAGAGAGAGAGTATATATTAATTACTTATGTTTATAATCCTTTTGTTCTCATCGTCCATTTTTGGCACTTAGTTTCTTTCATCCACTTATTTATTTCTGTTTCTCTTTAATGAGTTCTTTGTTGTCGGGATGGATAAAACAGAGGAACAGACAGACTTTTTACTTACATTTTTAATTCCTTCTTTCTCATTGTCGATCTTTTTCATTTAAGGGTTTTCATTCCCTTATCTGTTTCTTTTTTTATTCAGTTCTTTGTATTTGGGATAGATAAGCATAGAGAGATAAAGAGATAAGTAAAAGGAATTTCTTGATCCGGGAAGACGTTTGAAAATGAAGTGACTGCGTTGAAATGCTTCGAGGCTTTAGTAAACTCGTCTCTCTTATTTTTCTTTCCTTTTTGTGGTGGAAACGGTGATTGTGGTGGTGGTAATGATGGTGACTGTCTGTCGTCGTGATGATGGTGTATGGTGGTGAATGTGATGTTGGTTGTGATCCTCTACAACAACAAAAACAACAATAGCAACTACTACCACCACTACTACCATCTCTACAACCACCACCACCACCACCACCACCACCACCACCGCCACCACCACCACCACCACCGCCACCACCACCACCACCACCACCACTATAAAAGTTGCCAAAATACGTATTATCCTGGATTCTTCCTCGTATTCGTATTTCGGTGCGGGGAGAAATGCAAAATGGATGTGCAAATGGAATCGCGTGGGAAACTTTGTGCCAGGAGGAAACTTTTAAAGAATAGGAGAGGTACGAGAGAGAGAGAGAGAGAGAGAGAGAGAGAGAGAGAGAGAGAGAGAGAGAGAGAGATAGTGTTAAAGTCAATAATTGGAGATTTCTGGAACTGCTGCTGCTAATTCTATTATTATTACTACTACTACTACTACTACTACTACTACTACTACTACTACTACTACTACTCCTACTACTACTACTACTACTACTACTACTACTACTACTACTACTACCACAAATCACTTTATAAAAATCTTTTCTGCTTTCTCCTATTATTTCAACATTAACTATTACCATGAGCATTACTGTTATCATTATTATTTCTACTATTGTTTTTGTTATTTTGTTGTTGTTGTCAGTGTATCTCTCGTTCTCCTACACTGCGTCACAAATATGTGTGTGTGGGGGGGAAGGGGGGGAGGGTTACAGGCGGTTACTCCCCAGGGAATAATGGATCAGGCAAACCCAATGTGACAGGGGGAGGCCTTGTGTCTCTTTCAGGTGATCAAGTATATGAGTTAGCAGGAAGAAGGCACGCAGAATAGCTGTCACTACCAATGCGCGTCTCGATAATGGAGAGACAAAAGGAACGCACACAAGGAATACAAAGGAAGAATGAGCACCAATAGATCTGACGGACATCACCACTCTGCCTAATCACGCTACGCTCTATGATCTGACGAGGTATAGTGAAGATGAATGCTCCACACAGTGATAGCGATGTGGTTTGTATTATCACTTTAACCCACTCTGTACTGGGACACATTTTCATAAGTTTTCTCTCTCTCTCTCTCTCTCTCTCTCTCTCTCTCTCTCTCTCTCTCTCTCTCTCTCTCTCTCTCTCTCTCTCTCTCTCTCTCTCTCTCTCTCTGTTTGTCTCTCCGTCGTCAGTACGTTGACAGCTTTAATGATGATGATAATAGTAGTGATAATAAATAACACATGACAATAGTGAAAATGTTTGTCAGATACATTTTACATAAACTGCAACCACAGAGTTGAAATCAGACAGAAGCGTAATAAAATGGAGATGAAAGAAGTTGTGTATCAGAAACGCAGGCATATTTTTCTACACATTAGCAACTGAATTAAAACTTCGTAAGATACTTGGTCACCGGGGAACAGCAGTTGTGTATCTGTCGGTGCAGGGAAGGTGGGAGAGGCTATCATGACTACAAGTGGCAGACCCGGTAGGTGCGCTGGCTGCTCTCAATGTGAAGGTATGAGTGAGGGTTTCGAGATGGAAGTATAAGCTGTCCCTGTTCCGTTTGTCCCAGTGCAGCTTTAAATCGTCTTTCCAAACTAATTCCTAAGTCTCTCTTCCAAAAACTGATTTAACAAATGTAGAGCAGATTGAGAATTAAGTATAAGCTGTCTCTGTTCTTTATTATCCCAGCGCAGCTCTAAATTGTCTTTCCATACCAATTCTTGCGTCTCTCTTCCAAAGACTAATATAAAAATTGTAAAGTAAATTCAGAATTGGTATAAACTGCGTTCAAAACGATTCTGTAAAACTTAATGCATGTTTAAGTGCCGGCTTGATAGAAAAACAACAACAACAACAACAAGCTTTCAAACTTAAAACATTCGCTTTAGTAAGTCTTTAAGTCGAGGTTATTGATGAGAGGAATCACAACGCTTACATTGGTCTTAAAATTCTGAAAAATCCACACCCATTAGTTTCGACTTGTTGCCGTAAATGTTCATGTTTTCACTGATCATTCGTACCAACTCGCCCTGTACTGAGCAGACTCTTCTATTCCGGCACTGAGAGAGAGAGAGAGAGAGAGAGAGAGAGAGAGAGAGAGAGAGAGAGAGAGAGAGAGAGAGAGAGAGAGAGAGAGAGAGAATCACAATTGCTGAAATATTGACAGCAAATCGAATATGTGATTAAATAGCACAGCAAACCTAATTATTCCCTTTCAAAACTTACAATGGTCATTTCCGTAATGGTTAAGGGAGTGTATGGCTGCAGTCTCTCTCTCTCTCTCTCTCTCTCTCTCTCTCTCTCTCTCTCTCTCTCTCTCTCTCTCTCTCTCTCTCTCTCTCTCTCTCTCTCTCTCATTGGGTTCTCCTCTTCCTTCATACCAAACACTCACAAATCCGCTCTCCCACTCTCTCTTTACGTTTTCTCGTCTCCATCAGTATTTGCGTTTCTGTGTTTCTCTTCTTTTTAATTTTTTTTTTCTTTTTCCTTCCATATTTCATCATCTTCAGCTTCCCGTTTCAATATGGGGGTCGCTGTTCCTCGCTAGTCTTTTCCATCCTCCTCTGTCTCTCGTTTGCTCTTTCTTTCAACCCTTTTTCTTGCATATTATCTTTCAACTCCCACGTTCCATCTACTCGTCTAATTACTTCTACCAGCTTTCTCCTTCATTGTTCTGAAAGGGATTAAATCTGTTTCGAGTGCACCAGTAATGGATGTCTGATTAAATTAGGTTACGTTAGAGGTTAGGTTGGGTTGAGTCAGGTCAGGTTAGGTCAGGCTAGGTTAGGTTAGGTTAGGTTAGGTAAGGTCAGTAACGGATGTCTGTTTTTTTTATGTATGTACTGTTGTCACGGGAGGTAAAAGCTTCTTCACAAGGCGTCTCCTCTCACCCCAGACTGCCGGATGATGAGCGTGATTCTTTGTTACCGCCGCAGGGCTTTGGAGGGGAAGGGAAAGAGATGGAGATGAGAGAGGGAGAGAATGAGAGATCAGAGGAAGGACGGAAGGAAGGAAGGAAGGAAAGAAGGAAGGAAGGAAGGAAAGGCTGGGTTTGAGAGAAATTCAGGGAGGGAGAATAGTTCCTAGTGTGATATGTATGGAAAAATATACAGCATAGATACATATACACACAGAAACGCCTTGCTCCTTCACTACGCCAATTTTCCAAAGGCACAAAGACGACAAGCCGGGTTATCTCCTCATAATATATATTTCAAATAATAATAATAATAATAATAATAATAATAATAATAATAATAATAATAATAATAATAATAATAATAATAATCTTATCAAGAACAAAGTTAAGATCTTTCCCAACCCTAAGTGATAGTATATATAATTTGTCATTACTGATTAACGTTTGTATTTTTCATCTAACTTGCTTCTTAACTTTATCCATCAGAGTACTAAATTGGAAATACCTGAACACCTATCATAATGTTTCTACACACACTCAGGAACACCTATATACTCGTATTTACTTATCTAGATACCTTACATATTACCTTCCTTTTTTAAGAAGCATCAGAATATGAGCTCGGCCATTTCTATCACAGGGGATTTGTACACATTTACAACATCTCTACAGTACACACACACACACACACACACACACACACACACACACACAACCGGGCACCAGTCTCAACCCTTCACTACAACCAAGAAACAGCATCACAACTCCTTAATTTACACAACGTACTGTTCGGACCCTCATCCACTACTGCTGTAAATAAAGGCTGCTCCACAGAGAAAGAAGAGAATATAGTAATAAAACTGTTACCCGTGATCTGTACTTAGTTATTATTCAAAGTGTGGTAATTTATTAATGATTAAATGATTTCTTTATAAATAGATGCATTGAATAACTGAAAGGGATTTGATTACATAAGATGGTGAAACAAACTAAACCAAATTGATATTCTTTAAGATATTGAAACTAAACGAAAATCCTTCTTCGGTAAAAAAAAAATAGAGAAATCCATCGTTGAAACATAAACAAAAAGAGGTCATCCTTCGATCATGAACATAAAATCCTTCCTTTGGTCAACATAAAATTCTTCCTTTGGTCATCAACATAAAATTCTTCCTTTGGTCAACATAAAATCCTTCCTTTGGTCATCAACATAAAATTCTTCCTTTGGTCAACATAAAATTCTTCCTTTGATCATCAACATAAAATTCTTCCTTTGGTCAACATAAAATCCTTCCTTTGATCATCAACATAAAATTCTTCCTTTGGTCAACATAAAATTCTTCCTTTGGTCAACATAAAATTCTTCCTTTGTTCAACATAAAATCCTTCCTTTGGTCAACATAAAATTCTTCCTTTGGTCAACATAAAATTCTTCCTTCGGTCAACATAAAATTCTTCCTTCGGTCAACATAAAATTCATCCTTTGGTCAACATAAAATTCTTCCTTCGGTCAACATAAAATTCTTCCTTCGGTCAACATAAAATTCATCCTTTGGTCAACATAAAATTCTTCCTTTGGTCAACATAAAATTCTTCCTTTGGTCAACATAAAATCCTTCCTTTGATCATCAACATAAAATTCTTCCTTTGGTCAACATAAAATCCTTCCTTTGATCATCAACATAAAATTCTTCCTTTGGTCAACATAAAATTCTTCCTTTGGTCAACATAAAATTCTTCCTTTGGTCAACATAAAATCCTTCCTTTGGTCAACATAAAATTCTTCCTTCGATCATCAACATAAAATTCTTCCTTTGTTCAACATAAAATCCTTCCTTTGGTCAACATAAAATTCTTCCTTTGGTCAACATAAAATCCTTCCTTTGGTCAACATAAAATTCTTCCTTTGGTCAACATAAAATTCTTCCTTTGGTCAACATAAAATTCTTCCTTTGGTCAACATAAAATTCTTCCTTTGGTCAACATAAAATTCTTCCTTTGGTCAACATAAAATTCTTCCTTTGGTCAACATAAAATTCTTCCTTTGGTCAACATAAAATCCTTCCTTTGGTCAACATAAAATCCTTCCTTTGGTCAACATAAAATTCTTCCTTCGGTCAACATAAAATTCTTCCTTTGGTCAACATAAAATTCTTCCTTCGGTCAACATAAAATCCTTCCTTTGGTCAACATAAAATCCTTCCTTTGTTCAACATAAAATCCTTCCTTTGTTCAACATAAAATTCTTCCTTTGGTCAACATAAAATTCTTCCTTTGGTCAACATAAAATTCTTCCTTTGGTCATAAACATAAAATTCTTCCTTTGGTCATAAACATGGAGGTCATTCTTCGGTAATCAACATAAAATTCATCCTTTCGTTAAATACGCAGAGGTCATTCTTCGGTCAACACAAAATTCATCCTTCGGTCATCAACATAAAAATCATCCTTCGGTCATAAATATGGAGGTCATCCTTTCAATCTAAACATGGAGGTCATCCTTTCAATCTAAACATGGAGGTCATCCTTTCATCCTAAATAAGAAGAGGTCGTCCTTTCGTCATAAAAAATAAAGAGGTCATCATCCTTTGGGTACACATTCATACATACATTCATTCAGGTGAAGATGTGTCCTGTGGGGCTGCGGCCACCCTTTCCTTGCATCTCTCCTACTGGGGGCAGCCTAGCAAGGGGCGCGCTTTCCCCTGCTGGCGGCCTCGCCGGTGTCCCGGGGGCCGCCTAGCACAGGGACCGCTTTCCCCTCACCGGCCGCCTCGCCAAGTGTCCTTCACTTCCTAGGGTGGGGGCAGCCTGGCAGGGGGAGCGCTCCACCCCTGCCGGCAGCCTATCCGCTGTCCTACAGCCCCACAGTCACGATCTCCTTACCCCCCTCCCAGGCAGGGAGGTCGCCGTACAGAGGGGGGCTGCGCACAGTGTCCTCGGGGCCCACTGTTACAATCTCCTTCTCCTCGGGAGGAGAAGGGGGGCCCACCGCCACTGTGCGCGTCTCCCTGACGGGAGCAGGAGGGTCTTCCTCGACCCTCCTTCCCCTCGCCAGGGGCTCAGTCCTTCGGGCCGCGGCGAACCGCCGGGCCTTGCTCCTGCTCCACTGGGCGAAGGCCGCCCTAGTGGAGGCCAGCCGCTGCTGGTGCTCGGTCAGCTGCGGCTGGCCGTACACAAATCGTATTCCATACACGACCATGTTTGTTTACGATTTGTTATTTTAATTCCGTGAAGATGATCGAGTTTTGGGAAACGGTGAAGTAACACCTCCACAAAATGATGACTTTAGCAAGGCGTCAAGTCAAATAAAGACAAGTTACAACACCAGCAACATCAAATATAAGAATTACATTACATTGCAATCCTTGTTATAATAACTAGAAGTCTTAGAAATCTATCATTAGAACTATAAAGATGCCCTTAAAAACATGAATGTCTTCAACTGAAGCCTTTGCAAAGTAGTGATGATGAGAGGGACAAGCGTTTCAAAATACGCCCCCCCCTTCCCCCCCCTCTTACTCCCTCTCTCTCTCTCTCTCTCTCTTTCATACACACACACATACACACACATACACAATAGAAAACAAATAAATGTGGCCTTAATGCTACCCGTTTTTTATGCTTCTATAAAATAAATAAAGTAAAAATAGCACCATCAAAAAGCCTGCTGCTTTAAACATGCTAAACTGTTGAAAATATTTACATAAATAAATAAATTAATAAATAGATAAGTAAATGAATAAATCGTACTACTAATCGCACTACTAATCATAGTATCCAACTAATCAACCTTAACAATTAACAAAAGGAACATGAATGACAAGAATAGGAAAAAAAAAAACTTCCTTTGTCACAATGAAGAAAAAAAAAAAAAGAAAAAAAAAGAGAAAAAAAAGGTACCAATCTTGTTACGTCCCTTTAAAAATAGATTTGATAGAGTTACACCGCCGTAATAACGAGATTTCGCTGCAATGGAAGGACTGGGGAACGTAGCTTTATGTCTCCTACACTGAAAGCTAAGTACCGTGAACCATAAATCGAACCCACAGTCTCAAGGCCGCGAGTCGAGCAGTGTACCAAAGAACCAATGAGGGAGGAAGGTTAATAGACAATTGCTACCTTTCAATGTCTTCAACTTCCTTTCAGACACATCAAGAGGTACGTCTGATAACCAAAAAAGAAAAAAAAATGGTAAGAAAGAGTGGAGAGAGAAGAGGAGTAGGAAGGGGGAGGGAGAGGAGGAGGAAATCGAGAGGAAGGTAAGAGAGGTAGGTAGGAGGGAATAAAAGGAATGAAAGAGGAGAGAAGAGGAAGAGGAAGAAGGATAAGGAGAAGAGAAAGATAAAAAAAGAAAAGAAAAACACTGAGGATGTATCGGAAAAGAGAGAATCACCAAGAATAGAAGGTAAGAGAGGGAGGTAGAAAAATGAAAGGAGTGAGAGAGAGAGAGGAGAAAAGAGGAAGAGGAGGAAGGATAAGGAGAAGAGAAGGATAAAAAAGAAACACTCAAGATGTATCGGAATAGAGCGAATCACCAAGAATGGAAAGTGAGAGACAGAGAGAGCTAGGAGGGAATAAAAGGAGTATGTGAGAAAGGAGAAAGGAGGAAGAGTAGGAAGGAAGAGAAGGATAAGAAAAAAAAAACAATGAGAATGTATCGGAATAGAGCGAATCACCAAGAATGGAAAGTGAAGCAGAAAGCTAGGAGGGAATAAAAGGAGTATGTGAGAAAGGAGAAAAGAAGGAAGAGGAGGAAGAAGGAAGAGAATGATAAAACCCCCCCTACCCTACTGAGGATGCACCAAAATAGAGCGAATCACCAAGAATGGAAGCACAGGAATACACAGACGGGACTCAGCATGGTATTCTGTCCCCGGCAACCTTTTCTTACTCTCCTCCTTCCACCGCTGCCAGAATAACCAGTGAGCGAAAAGTCCTTCCGTCAAAGCAG
>CM035196.1:12997458-13008242 GCA_020233015.1 Callinectes sapidus | reverse complement strand
GGCAGCGTGTACTGAATCATTGTTTTCATTTGAATTTTTCACTGATAGGACGTAGTTATCACGACAAATGCAGTGCCACAATAATGGATTTGTGACTGGTCCTTGTTTATTCGAAAACAGAACATTAACTTTTGCATATGCCGTTCGCCACACATTAATGTATGCAGTGCCTTTACCATCCCAAGTTTATATGTCCATTTGTAAGTGCATATAGGTTGAATGTTATCGTGGATTTTTTAATTATTTTTCAACGTGTGTTTTATTATGCGGTGAATGAAAAAAAGTTGGAATAACTCACGTTTTATGACTCGTTTTTTGCTATTAACTAATTGGGTTTCTTTCAAGCTACATGTTTTATCTTGGTGTTTAACTAACATATAGCATTGTCGTACCTTATTTCTGTTCTATCCATTTGCCATCCTTTCACCTCTCTCACATCTTTGAAATCTCTGTCTCCCTTCTTAAATTTTCCCTCTTTTTCTCCAGTAGTCAATGATCTCGTGTCTAAGTACTAGCAGTCTGCATTTGTGGTATTGTCCTGTGTTGCTTTCTTATATCATTTATACATTGCAAGAGTTCTACAATAATTCAAAGGTATCATTGACATTCTGGATTTTTTATGTAGGATGGTGAAGCTGGCAAAGGGTAACATAAAGCAATAAAAAAGCCCGCTATTTTGCCAGTTCCTATCATTCATTAGCCGCTTTAAAAAGAATAATAATAAAAAACTTACAGCGAGGAAAAAATCCAACTACTTTTTCTGTCAGATGAAAGATTCTTTTCTTCATGTATTATTTACAACTAAACACGAGACAGCAGGATAAGGCAACAAAAAAGGATTATTACAAAAGTTCTATAATAATTCAAAAGTATCTCTGACATTCTGGATTTTTTATGTAGGACAGTGAAGCTGGCAAAAGGTAACATAAAGCAAGAAAAAAAGCCCACTAATTTGCCAGTTCCCTTCATTCATTGGCCGCTTTAAAAAAAAAATAGATAATAAACTTACAGCGAGGATGTCGAGTGTCATTTAAATGATAATGACCTCAGACCTGCTTATCGATGTCTGAAGAAACTCCGCTCCAAGTCTACTTCTCAGGTGAGTGCTATCCGAACAGCAGATGGTTGCCTCGTATCAGGCGCAGATGGGCAGATGGCTCGTTGGGCTGAGTACTTTGAGCAGCTGTTCACGGTGGATCCTCCAAGCGGACAGCTCCAGACTGCAGGGTTGCAGACGCTGGATGCTGATCCACCCATTGACGAAACTGCAATAAGTAAGTTAACAACTGACCGTATCCTAGTGCTTCGCGTGCTGGTGAAGCGCCGACGTGAGTTTCGACAGGGAATGCTTGCAGCTTATGTTGATCTTAAGAAGGCGTTTGACTCAGTGCATCGAGAGACACTCTGGGATATTCTGCACTTCCGCGGGATTCCTGCAAGGATTATTGGTCTATTAACTGGCCTGTACTCCGGGACTGTAAGTGCTGTGAAGTGTGGAGGAGGTGTGTCCAGCTTCTTCCCTGTAAATACAGGTGTGAGGCAGGACCGTGAGCTTGCTCCATCACTTTTCAACACATGCATGGATTGGGTACTAGGCAGAGTCGTGGAACAAAGTCATTGTGGAGCATCTGTAGGCAACACTGAGATTACAGATCTTGTTTTTGCTGATGATGCAGCAATCCTTGCTGAGTTACTGGAGGTTCTGGTAATGGCTCTAGAGGCACTGCACGAGGAGGTGAAGAAGCCCTTGGGACTCAAGGTTTCTTGGCCCAAGACCAAGGTCCAGGTGTTTGGAGGCGTACTGGATGGAACAGTACAGTCTGTCCAAGCGTGTGGCGAGGACATTGAGATCTTGAAAAATTTCACATATCTTGGTAGTGTAGTGCATAACGATGGTGGGTCGAGCCAAGAGGTCACACGGCAGATTGGCCTGGCCCACGGCGTTATGGAATCGCTCAACACGAGTATTTGGCGTTGTCGATACTTGTGCAGACGGACAAAGATTCGGATCTTCAAGTCGCTGGTGATCCCTGTCTTACTCTATGGTTGTGAGACATGGACACTGAACACCGACCTGAAGAGGCGAATTGATGTCTTTGGTACTAGATGCCTTCGCAGGATCATGGGATATCGCTGGTATGACTTTGTGTCAAATTAGCGATTGTTCCGTGAGACCGATTCGAGGCATATTACTAGCATAGTCCGTCAGCGCTAACTGCGGCTATATGGGCATGTGGCGCGATACCCGGAAGCCGATCCTGCTTATCGGGTTGTTTCCGTAAGGGACAACCCAACTTGGAGGAGGCCTAGGGGACGTCCACAGAACTCTTGGCTGCGGCAAGTCGATGCGTCGATGCCTCCTGCTGGGAATCACTCGGTATTGGAAGGGAGCCTGCATGGAGACTCGTGAGGCGTGACCGCCAGGGGTGGCGCCATGGGGTAGGCGAGGCAACGCGCCCCCTGGCGTATGCCCCCCATGATTGATTGATTGATTACTTTTGTAGATTAAAGTTTTGATCATGGGCGTTATATGAATCAGCCCCCCCCCCCCGCCAAAAAAAAAAAAGAAAAAAAAAAAGAAAAAAGATTTTTGCATTTACGTAATTACATATCTAGCTGACGATTATTAAAGTAAATTTATATGAACTAAAATTAACCTTCAATATTATCGCATTAGAATAAAGGATGAAGTGTTAGAGATAAAGTTTACTTATTACCTACAAGTGATGATAACATTGATGATAATAGAGGCTCTTCAGCTGAGATTGGTGGTTGTACGGGTAATTCTTTTAACATTTTCTCTTCTCTTTTCTTTTGTAATTCATCTCAGACTTGTGGCATTTTTGTCACTCTTAACTCATAAATCAAAGGTTTTTCA
Organism: Callinectes sapidus; assembly: GCA_020233015.1. Taxonomy (NCBI): domain Eukaryota; kingdom Metazoa; phylum Arthropoda; class Malacostraca; order Decapoda; family Portunidae; genus Callinectes; species Callinectes sapidus. Next base: position 13,005,364 of record CM035196.1, on the reverse strand, counting down.
TCTTTAAAAATGCGTGGAAAATGCCACGAGAATGTCACTCTTCACTTGAAAGTTTCTGTGTTGTTTGTAGGATTAAAATAGATCCGACAGACAGCATAGATCGTCCTGTCTCAAGGGACCACCAGCGCTTGCACACACACACACACACACACACACACACACACAAAGAGAGAGAAAGAGAGAGAGAGAGAGAGAGAGAGAGAGAGAGAGAGAGAGAGAGAGAGAGAGAGAGAGAGAGAGAGAGAGCGCCTTAAGAGGTTAAAGCCGGGAGAGTTAAGGAGAGAGAGGGCAAGGCAGTACTGGTGCAGCGGTCACTCTGGGCACAAAGGCGGCATATTAGGGGAGGCACACGTCACCCACGCTCGCCTCCCGCGCTGATGGTACACCTGATATGCAAAGTGGCACCCTACTATTAACATGTCTCGTAAAGGGGCCTTGTGTACCGGGCCTTACTTCTTTCTGCCCTTATCCCTGCTGATGAATAAGTCAATTAACATATCTCTCCATTACTCTTATTGTTTAAACTCAGACAACTTTCTAGCAATCAACACGAATTCCTCTTGCTTCTCCCAGACTCACTGACAAACATATTGACAGACGGACAGATTCACAGTAACTGGGGAACTTTCAACCAGTCAATACCACGACTTGTTCTTACTCCGAGACTCATACACAGACACACACACAGACATACATACATACAGACAGACAGACAGACGGAGAGAGGAACAGCTCTACTCACCATCAGACAGCAGTGCGTTATCTCCAGTTCCTCGCAGACAGGAGACAGGCGAACAGATCCTAAACATCAGTCATCACCACCTTATTTCTTGCTCCTCTCAGACAGGCGATGGACGAAGAGCTATCACGCAAAAACTTCTCTGGTGTCCGTCACTCGTTCCTTCTCCTCCTCCTCCTCCTCCTCCTTCTCCTCCACCTCCTCCTCCTCCTCCTGGCGTCCTTCTCTCACTCTGTACTTACACTCTTGTTCAGCGTCCCTAATGCTTCATCTCTGCCCACAAACTCACAAGCCACACTTATCATTTTCTTTTTACTTATGTAGTATAATTGCACTTGAGCGTTCTCTGGCGGAGGATATTCGCCGATGGGAATATTCAGTTTTTATGGCGAACATTTGCATACAGTTTGACTCGGTTATTCTAGAACACCTATTGATCGCACCCGGATATCCTGTCTGTACGTGGAGGCGGACGCGGCAATTGTTCCTCCCTGAGCTGCAATACGACGCGATCTCGTTAACCTTGCTGTGAGATGAGCTGTGCGCTGCTCTGAGGTGGAGACTGCTCACTGCTCACTGGAGGGAGAGCCGCGCTGGTGATGGGGTGGTAGAGAGTCGATCACAATACTTTCGGAGCTGCGACCAAGTGTTTCAGATCGACGTTCGTTTTCTGTTGTGTAATCGACTCATCAACTAGGGTGTGGATCTCAAGATGTCATTTTGTCCGTTTTCTATTTACTGTTGTGGACCTTAACGTGCTAAGTGTACTTACTGTGCATTACCTGCCTGCAGACACTGGTAGTGGCAGGGTGACATCACCACTGCTGGATCACCATCACCCACAACATGAGCCAGGGAACAAGGTAGTGCTTTATTGTGTTGCCGCTGACACACATTAACTTGGAAGGCAATGGCGAGGTTTTCTTCCGCCACAGAGAAAAGACTTGCTGCAAATTATTGCTTTATTTAGTGAAACAACATAAAAATTAGAGAAACACTCAATTTCATCGTACGATACAACAATGTTACTCCTGTTACATACAGTACAAGGCATAGATACCAGATGCAGTGTCGGGGAGGTTGGTCGGGGGTTGGAAGGTGAGCGTACAGGGGGAGGGGAGAGGCTCACACTGCCGGTAACCTTCGGCCTACTCATTCTGTAATGATTTAAGATGTATGGCAATTCAACGTGTGTCGCGGGTGAGCCGCTGTGATGTTTGGACCTGACGGAAGGCTGGCGTGGCGGCGAGCGGTGCCAGCCAGCCCTGACCGGCGGGGAGGCGGCGCCCCGCCCCACACCCGACACCTGCCCCACACTCACTACTCCTACACATACGAACTATCAGAGGTATACTATCCAAGCATGTCGTCGTTGGCACTAGGAAATAAGTCATGCCAGGTGTCCAAGCACTTTACTTACGGCTACGATATTGACTACTGAACCTAAGGTCTAACACTGGATTAATGCCCTTAACGATACTCTCATATGTACAAATCTTACAAAGGCCTAGAAAGTATGGTAGGTATGTTCGAGGGCAGCCCGTGGGACCCACTATGGCTCAGCATGGCAGGTCGACAGGCTGAGTTGTGGATATTGCTGGAAATAATTTTGTGCTGTGGGCGACCCGGCCTCCCTCCCACCGGCCGGCCACCTGGCGTCATGCCCGGCGCGGGTCACTCCGGTGATATGTGAGACGGCACGTGACGGGACGCAGCGTGGGAGTCTCGGAGGGCGCAGGGCAGCACGCCGCCGCGCCGCGCCGCGCCGCGCCGCGCTGGGGCTGTTTGCTTGACGGGGTGACATCCACCACTTGACAGGTACCAAAGAGAATCGGAGAGTCTGACCAGGTCTCTCCGCGCGTCCCTCCACAAGAGTCTATTACTGACGTACAAGGAGTGCTGCGTTGCTGTGTTAGCCACCGACACTGTATTACATCTAGTACACCGACACGGCCCTGGCTCACCACAGGCCTACACCCGAGAACTACTTAATGATTATACAATAAATACATTTTAAATAATATAAAACTTGTGTTTATGTTGTGAAGACTGGGCGGCGCTGGCTGGGAGACGGCTGGAGCGAGGCGAGGGCGGGGCGCACCCGCCGCGGGTCACACTGCCGTCACCCTCGCTGCTCGGCCGCCCAGACGTTGCCCTCCACGTCTTGCTCGCTTCTCCGCTTGACAAGACAATTTCATTTTTTATTAAGGACGAATGTTGTAATTGTTCCCAGAGCCGCGGGTAGCGAGAGTTAGCAGGGCGCTGGGGAGTGCCCCGCCACACCCCCGCGGCCCCGCACCACCGGGGGGGGCCTCGGTTCAGCCGTGGGAGCGGTGGTGGTGGTGGTGGTGGTGGTGGTGTCAGTATCCAAATCCCTACCGGTCACCCAGGAAGCAGCCGAGACTTCTTGGCACCCATGGATCACTCGTCGTGACGCTCATCATATGCTTATCTTATGGATACAATTATGATAAATTTCTCCTACATTGCTACAGTGTAACCTATATACATAGTTAAGTATCAAATGCCGGAGAAGAAGTGCTGGATGACTTGTGACACAGCGAAGCGAGCCACATGTCCCCGAGGACTGGCGGGGGTCGGTCCTTGGGGCGGGGCAGTCTTCCTCTGCCGCCGCTGAAGACACGTGGCCGCCAGCGCCTCGGCCCGTGTTGCACACCTTCAGTTCTGCTCAACGAATGCATCTTTCTTTGTCAGTCTCCGATTAGACTCTTCTCTCTGCAGTACTGACATCAGCTGTTGTGCTTCAGAACACTAACACACTACGCGGGTCAATCAATCATTGCCAATAACTTATCTTAATGTTCAACAGCTTCAGGAAACAGTACTTGGAACACACTGCTAATGGGAGCTACACTGAAACAGGCAAAACTGCTTTCCTGACGCCCACTCTTCACGTGGCGCCCCACTGTTATGCTCACTTAGGGTCCTGCAGGGAAGGAGCATCCTATCCTGAACACCAGTCCCATCCTGGCGTCCTGAGAAATCCCTTATCGCCACGCCACGTTGGCCGCGGTGGCAGCAGTGATGGCGGGGTGGTTAGCAATGGCAGGAGAGGCCAGCAGGCGGTCCACGGCCTCTCGCTCGTCATTCTGCTTCTGTGCTTTCTTCATTTCGTCATTCTGAATCTCCGCGGCGATCGCCTCCATCTCCTTCCTGATGGTGTCTGCAGGAGGAGATGAAAAGGCCGTGAGTCTCATGCGTTTTGTTTCCAGGGATGGTCGAGGTGACGCAGGAAGGGGAATTGGGCAAGGGATCAATCACTAATGGATAAACCACGAGCAAAGGAAACATCTGTGTCTACATACTGCGACACTCGTCGCGGCCTCGTCGTGGCAGGGGTGTGGAGCGGGAAAAACAAAAAAAGGCACTTTGGAAAGGGTCCTGTGGCTATGAGTTACCTGTTCCCCTCCGCCGCCGTCAACCCTTGACATGACACCAAGTGGACGTGTCTGGCGGTGATGGCAATCAGACTTGGTTATAGGGCGGCGCAGGGGAAACCAGGGACAGCCCCACATCCCTGCCTTGTGGCGCCATGAAGCACATTTGGTGAAGTATGTCCTCAGCTTTCAGTTTTTCGTACGGCTGACTATCAGGCATGAACGGAGTGTCTGGATGACGCTCACCGTTAATGTCACCGAGGGCGTCGGGGGAGTTGGAGCGGATGTGGTCCTCGTAGCGGCTCCTTCGCTTCACCTCCACGTCCAGCCGCTCCTGAAGGCGCCGCCGCAGCTTCTTCAGCTTTGCGCACCGCTTCTGCATCAGTATTCTGTTCTTCTGTTCCTCCTGCAGCTGCTTCTCCAGAGTCTCTCGCAGCTCACGCTCCCGTAGCACCTCCATCTTCAGTTCGGCTGCAACACAAACACAAACGATGTTGTCAGGCAAATAATACACTCATAGCAAAGAAATGACAACAAATAAAGGTGATCTGATTTTTGCATTTATTTCAGCACACGCCACTCACCTTTCTCGCACTGCGTCTGCCTCTCGTGGTGCCGGGCGTTCTCCTCGGCCACCCGTAGGAGGCCGAGGATGTTCCTGAGTAGTACCTCCGTGGAGGACAGCGGGGCGTTGCCTCCCAGACCTGCCAGGGACCCCGGGGGCGCGGGTGTCGCGTTGAGTTGCGTCTGGCCAAGGTTACCGGAATTTCTCGTCCACGAGTCAACAACATCCATGGCCCCTGTAGGAACAAAGAATACTGTTTATCATAGCGCACATCATTTCATCTCTTTCATTGTATTCAATGTATTATCTTTCATGGCTAGAGCAAATGATAACAAAAGCAACGCTCACCTTCATCCTTCTCCTCGTCCTCGTCCATGTCTGAGAATCGGTCGTCGTCGCCCTGCGCGTGGCGTCGCTCCTCGTCGTGCAAGTCGCGGCCGGAGTCGTGGCTGACCAGATCGTGTTCCCGTTCCTCTTCGCGCTCCTCCTGAGTCCCCTCAGAGGCAGCGCCTTTGGAGAGATTAAGGACGGGGGAGGTGGGCGGGTGGATATCCTCGTGGGTGGAGGTGGGTAGCATGGGGTGGGGGCCGGCCACGCTGGTGGGGGTCAGGCCCCGCCGCTGGTCGAGGGCCGTCTGTCGTTCACGCTCAACCCGCTCCTCATGCATCCTGCGGCGACAACAACAACACAGCTGACGTTAGCAGGAGTGAGGACGCTAACCTTGTACGCTCCAAAAATAAAACTTTAGGTTTTGAATGCATAAATCTTGAGGTCAGTGAAACATCCCGAGAATTCCGATCCTCAGAGTTTGGGAAAATTCATTTCCAAGTGAATAATTTTACGTTTTTACATAAAGTGATTTCTCATGTCAATATAAACTTACATGAAATACGAGTCTTCTGATGAACAAACAAGGATTACGATAAACTGCACCAAGTAACTTTGACAATGATTTTCCTTTAAGGGTTGGCCTTAAAGCTTTGGCATTAAACAATGGCCTCAATATATCATTAATTAGCCTCTATGCTTGTTATTTCATAGGAATATGTGATAATTATAGCATGTTATTTCTGCAATCTGAAGTGACCAGTAACATATACATATATGTATGTATGTATGTATACCAGTGATTGATTTCACTGTTTGTGCAGGAAGGGCGAGAGAAAGGATTGCGTGAACGTACTTAGCCAAGGTCTCGGGGGTGATGTGTGGGTGCTTGAGGGGGGAGGCTTCGTTGGGGGAGATGGGGTGCGGCCCGACGGGATGTCCTCCAGGAAGGCCACCGGGTAGACCGCCAGGGAGGCCGCCGGGCAGACCACCAGGCAGCAGCGGAGGATAGCCCAGGCCGGCCATGTGGTGAGCCATGTACTGCAGGGGATTGAAGTGTGGCGGCGCGTGGTAGCCATTGGCCAGCAGTGGCGACTTGTCCTGGCGCAGGTCACCTGTGGGTGGAGGAGAAACAGCGTCACTTCACCTTGTGTCAAGTTTTATCTGATCATCCAGGTCACCTACACAACCTGTCGCCACAGCATGGTCCACAACAGGAACCCACCGCGACACACACACACACACACACACACACACACACACACACACACACTGACGCTGCCTTCATCCTAAATTGTAATTTAATTTTAGTTCAAGCTACATCTCATCATAATTTCCTTCTTGGGTCAGGGATCACCCGTGGGACCTGATTAGCAATTAACATTTCAGAAAAATGTAATAAATATAGCGCAAATTGCAATGTTTATTGAAAGCAACACCCAGGAAAGGCAATCCATCAGGGCGCTGCCATAGCCCGTCAAAACATTTCATTTCACTGTCAGTGGGTTTGATTTACGCTCCAGATAGACTGTCGCCGCTCCGGAAGCAAGGCAGCGAGGCAGTGGCAGAGAGAGCCGGCCAGGCGGCGAGGTGGTGGTGGAGGTGGTGAGGTAGGAAGCAGTCACCGCACTGGCCCTGCGCCGCAGCCCGCAGGAACACATCACACAGCCCTTCAAAACAGCTTTTCTGTACATGGTGGTGTGTCGGTGCCCTGGGCTGCGTGGTGTCACCCGCGGGACTGACGTGAGCGCAGGGTGTGTCTGGGTGACGCCTGGAACACTCCTCAACACACTGAGTCATTGGTAACACTGATCTCCTGCGCCAGATTGCGCCCGATAAAAACAACCAACACTGCCGAAGCATGTTGCTGTCACACCTGAGGACTCGCCGCCCCCAGCTGCCAACACACCAGTTTTCTACGCTCTCGCTGCATGGTCGCTGGCCCTCTGGCGGCGGAAGGAGGTGGCGAGGCAGCATTCCACGCTACTACTCTGTTTACATAATTCTTAAAAATTTCCCACGAAACCTTAAGGAAGTGTGCGACTTTATACGAGAGAAAATGGTGTGGTAGCAACACGTGAGTCGTCAAGGCGGCCATGTTGAGACTTCAAGGTCAAAGGAAGAATCAAATCAGCGACTATATTTCGCGTCCGAAGAAGGCAACAACGAACAATATTCATGACACATCCCACAACACGCCTTCCCTGGGAGTATCTATCGCCCTGGGAGGAGGAGGAGGAGGCGCCCGGTGAGGAGCACTTAGCAGGGGAGCGGCGGGGAGGAGACAAAGGGTGCGGAGTGAGGCAGGGCAGGAGCGGGTGAGGGCGGCGGAGGCTGAGAGGCGATTCGTACAGAGTGAGTAATGGTTATAATGCAGCACCGCGGCCGCCCGACAGACGTTCCCCGACCCGCAGTGGTGTACTGAACCCTGCTCCCTCCCTCCCTCCCCCCCTCCCTCCCTCCCTCCCTCCCTCCCTCCCTCCCTTCCTCCCCACCCTGCCCTCCCTGACTCCCTCCCTCCCCACCCTCCCTGCCTCCTCCTCCTCCTCCTCCTTTAGTGTGGTTTTCAACTTTTATATCTTTTGTCTTTTATCATTTATACCGTTCATAAATTACTGAAAATTCTTCGACACACTTGTAACTCAGAACGTTTATAAACATTCACCATTTCTTCTTTCTTTCTCTCTTTCCTTGTTTTTTTCTTCTTTTCTTTATCCTCCTCCTTCTTCTCCAAGTATTCTATTTTTTTCTTCTTTTTTTGCGTAGTTTAGTTTCGTCTCGCTGGTTCTTCCTCCCCAATCAAACAATTTCCCCTTATCTTCAAATGACACATAAATACTTCACAAAAACTCTCTCGGCTCTCTCTCTCTCTCTCTC
>CM035196.1:12980815-12990299 GCA_020233015.1 Callinectes sapidus | reverse complement strand
AGAGAGAGAGAGATTCTTTAATTATGATTTAGAACTCCTTTATGTTACTTCTGGGAATAAACACAAACAACATCCTACAGCATATTCCAACTTCAATAGAAATACAGAAGGGGGAGAGTTGTAGATCACTGTATGAGTACCACCACCACCATCACCACCACAATAAGAACAACAACAACAACAACAACAACAACAACAACTACTACTACTACTACTACCACTACTACTACTACTACTACTACTACTACTACTACTACTACTACTACTACTGGGGTACATAACGTCACTGCAGAAGAGATAAGGTCCCCTCACCTTCCACATGGCATCACAAGGCGCTATAGTACACTGGCTGACTTTCTTGCATACCTCCTCTCCTTCCTCGCTCACTCCATCCCTCCTGAGAGCACCCGGACACACACACACACACACACACACACACACACACACACACACACACACACACACACACATCCACTGCCGGATTCACATTGATATTGCACGTCCATTTCGGTAATATTTGCCTTCCTTGGGGTCATCATAAAACGAGATATACTCCACCCCATAAAAAAAAAAAAAATAAATAAAGGATGAAAGAAAGAAAGAAAAGGTACATATATGTGATACTATGATGATTTAGTGTTGTAGTGTGTAGTCATCGCTTCCCGGGTTCGTGTTTTGAGAGTTACTGCATTCTATATGGTTTAAATTTAACAGAATCAAGCGTAAGTCAGTTTTTTGGGTGAATCTAATGAGGGTTCAACACAGACTTTGCATAGGTGAAAGAAAAGTATCGATATATTTTGCAGCTTCTGAGAGTAAATAGTGTTTCAGGATACTACCAGTAAATTCCTGTTTATTACAAAGTTGTAATTAGTAACTCTGCTAATTTCTTCTTTTTTTCATCTAAATTATTTTTTGTTTTACTTTTATTTCATTCTTGATATTTTTTTCACTCTTTTTTTCACTTCTCTTTTAATTTTCGATGATTTCCCTCTGGCCTGCTCTCCCTGCTGGTATAATTACGTTTTACCAGTCAGGGTTTATATTTTAGCATATATGTAATATCAAAACAAAGAGGAAGAAGAAAAAGAAGAAGAAGAAGAAGAATTCCGGTTGAAATAGGAGGGTGGACAGTATGCAGTGAGAGAGGTCAGGTATATGAAGACAAAGTACTCCCAACATGCATCGAGATCATACTGAGAGGACTTGCGAATGTTCCGGTAACTCCCACATGCGTCGGTTGTCCATACGCATTTATACCAGGGGGATCAGCAGGCGCCACATGTGCAGGACACGATGCGTTACCACACGAGGCCCTGACAACGCCTCAGTGGCATCAGTTTCTTCACCTCCATTGCGACAGCTCTTCTTTAGTCTCATCTGTCGTCTCCGGCAACGTGTTGGTCTGACCACTTTCTTTTTCCCCAAGCGCAGTGAAAAGAACGAGACGAGACAATAACCTCCAGATGACTATACCACTGTTGGTCTTTTTTCACTTTCACTTGCAAATCATTATTAACTTTTGTTACGGGAAGTCGGAGAAGAAACCATAGCAAACAAAAGTCCTTACTCTGCCTTCAGTGTGTTTATGCATGCATTTTTTCACAATGAATCTTGACAAAGAACGACCATATCACTGAAAAGGATCAAAGGGAGGGATGACGTGGCATAAACTGCTAGCGTGGCACCCTCATCACGGTGTCAGTGTCAAGGAGACCTTTCCTACAAAAGATGTTTCACGCCTCACGGAACTGACGGTGGGGAAATGGTCGGTATTCAGAGACGCTCTGTTCTCTCACCTTGACAATTTCAAAGACCACAGAGATTATTAGCCAAGTTCTCACTAGACTTTATCCTGTTTTCAACGTAGAATTCTTGCTAATATGTTAATAGAACCGTAAAACCCCCTTGAAGACCATTGAAACTTCAAATCGAGCCCTTTAAAAGTACTTGAGGTACGAGTGAAAAGTCTCAGAAAATGGGCCAATGTGTGAGCTAGTTTTGGGACTCATTGTACGGCTCCTCCCCACGCCTCACCCACGCTGCAGTGCTGGTGCCGCACCGCAATGCCTCATTCAGCGTGCCAGCGTTTTCTCGCTTCACTCCTGACAGGCAATTAGGCTTCCCTTCCTCGTTGACGCTGGGAAGGTAGCCACCCAAGTATCTCCTCGCCTCGTTTGCCATGACAGTGATGGGAGGCACAGGGAGGCGAGGACGGCCTGAGCAGATACCGAGTGACAGGAAGGAAAGTGGCAGCGGGGGAGCGTCAGGTAATGAGTTACAAGCAGTGACAGAGACGAGGAGAGCGGGAAGGACATTGGCAGGATTGAGTGACAGCAGGGAGGGGAGCAGAGGGCGGGCGGAATGTGTGGGGCGCGAACGGGAATAGTTGAGCGGAGGTGATGAGGGATAATAGACGAGTACTGTACACTAACTCCTTCAGTACTGTCATATGCTTTTATATTGATTCTGTTTATTATTTATCAATTTTATAACAGCTTCAGAAACTCATGGGGTGATCATAATAATACAGACTCTGGCCATTAATCTTCTTACCTCCGTAGACCCTTTGTAATATTAATAAAATCGTCCATCATACCCCAGAACTTGTGATAGAAATGTGTCCCAGTACTGAAGGAATTAAGTCATTATTGAGTGAATGATGTAGATTAAAGCATCGCGACGTTAAAGTATTAGTGCTTGAACATATTTGCATTAGTGATTAGGTTAGATCAAGTAAGGTTTGGTTGTGTCAGATTGGATTAAGTCAGGTTAGGTCGGATCAAGTTACGCTGGCTTAGATTGAATTAGATTAGCTTAGATCTCACTTAGACATCTCCATTCTGCATGATATAGAACATTACAGTCATTTAGAACTTGACTGACTACGTAAAAATTCTCTCTCTCTCTCTCTCTCTCTCTCTCTCTCTCTCTCTCTCTCTCTCTCTCTCTCTCTCTCTCTCTCTCTCTCTCTCTCCAACATATTAGTAGTTTACTCTGCGTGGCGTGGGTTGTGCCTCAGATCAATGGAAGTGCAAGGCGTGACTGCAGGAGAGGCGAGGCGAGGAAAGGAACGCGTCTGCTGTTGAGGGGAAACTAGGAAAAAAAAAAAAAAAAAAAAAAAAATATTGGATCGACTCGACAGGAAAATTTTGTCCCTTCGCTTGACCTTGCATAAAACTATAGAAGACAGGAAAGTGTTTTGGACAAGGGAAACTTTGGGTGAGGCAAAAAAAGAAAAAAAAGAAAAGGGTTGGGTGAAGAATTGTCAAAAAAGGGTGAGAATGAGAATATCTGGGCTCAAGTCTATTACAATTTTGAAAAGCTATAATCATACGAATGTTCTGTATTTGAATTTGTTTAGCCTATTCCTTTTAAGCAACCATGGGTATATATATCTAAGTTAATTTCCTAGATTTAGTTTATTTCCTTATTTATATACTACTTATTCATCGCATTCTGTTTATTCCATTTATTTACGTTATTTTTTTATGCCGGAGAAATGCACTGTTGCTTAGGTCTTCCCGCCACACTGCACAGAAGCGCCCCCAACTCTTGCCGTCCTCTGTCACGTTCTCGCTGTCTCATTAGCACGATTACCACGTACATTTCACTGGCACGCCTCAGAGCTCTTTATGGGTTAATGTCGTAAAAAGTTAAGGTAATACAGGATCCTGCCAACAGCCACCTTAGCGTTCGTTCTTACAAGTTTGCCTGTGTTTTGCTATTTACACAGCCACGGACATAGACGTTCTCTCTCTCTCTCTCTCTCTCTCTCTCTCTCTCTCTCTCTCTCTCTCTCTCTCTCTCTCTCTCTCTCTCTCTCTCTCTCTCTCTCTCTCTCTCTCTCTGTCTATCTATCTATCTGCCTGTCTATTTATCCAACCATTCAAATATCCATCTCTTCAAAACGTTGCATATATGTATAACTATCTATCTTTCCATCCATCCATTTATCTATCTATCTCTTTCTGTCTTCAAACATTCACCCTCACAAACACGCAAGCTTGTCCTCAAAAACTACAATGCGATGCTGAGAGTCACGTGAAATGACTCAGTTGCATGACTGGAGGAAGACAGTCGGCTTTCGTGGGAGTGAGGATTATAGCAGGTCAGCACTGATGTGGTGGTGGTGGGGGGGGGGGGGGAAGCAGTCAATGGTTGTTGGGAAGTGAAATGTAATGAGAAACGTTGAACAATGGGAAAATGTGATGGAAAATGTGCGTGTGTGTGTGTATGTGTGGTGCCGATATGTTGCAAGAATAGTGGAAAACTCTTGACTTCAGTTAACTTACGTAGGTGGTGGTGGTGGTGGTGGTGGTTCTGCTGCCGCCACATTTATATGTTGGTCACTGTTAACTTTGTTTTGATAAATTGTTTAAAGGTCACTGCAAGTCAACACAAATATTATATTCTAAAGGTCGTTGGCTTAAGCTTTTAGAAATGTTGCTATTGAAATACAAGCATTATAGCTATACATTAATGGTAGCTATTATTAGTTATCCCTAAAGCAGAGACGTATTTTCGTATTTATTCTACTTATTATTTGTCGATTTTCTACAGCTTTGGAAACTGATGTGGGAATTAAAATAGTACAGACTCTGTCCATTCATCTCTGACCTCTATAGACCCTTGTTAATGTCAATAAAATCGACTAATCACACCCAAACCCCTGATGAAAATGTGTACCAGCACTAAAGGGGTCAGGAGATAAAAACATCTAAAAAAAAGAAGACATAAATCGAACTGCTGCCAAATGTATCGAATTATGCAAGTAAGTAGGCACAGTAAAAGGCAACTTGAAACAAGCAAGTCAACAAAAGACCAGAAGCATTCCGTAACTACTCGGAAAATCAACGCAGGCGACAGACACCACACCCCGGTTAGGCCAGCAGGTAGGGACTTGAACCACTACAGACTCAAAGGCCGAGGGAACGAAAGCAAGAGTTCCAACAGACAATCAAATTCCATCTCGTTTTCAGTCCGACACACTTGTGGAAGGTAATCAAATCTCTCCTCGTTATAAAAAGTTTCGCTCGCTGGCGCCTCCCTCCTCGCCAGTCACGTCGCCTCCTCCACATTAGCGCCCCACTGAGAGGAGGAAGGTCAGATTTACAAGCTACAAATGTCCTCTGATGGCGGTGGTGGTGGTGGCGGTGGTGGTGGTGTGTGGTGGTGATGGTGGTGGTTGTGGTGGTGATGAATAGTAGGTGGTATATAGTATAAATGCGAGGGTGTGTCATGGTATAGTAGTTGTTTGTGGTGGGAGAAGAGAGGAGGCGAGCGGTCACACACACACACACACACACACACACACACACACACACACACACACACTTAATTAACTACCTACACAGAGATATGACATGTTATGTAATTGTTCTGGCATGTTGATTATCATTACTGTTATTATTATTATTGTTGTTGTTGCTGTTATTGTTATAATTGTTGTTGTTGTTGGTATTATTATTATTATTATTATTATTATTATTATTGTTGTTGTTGTTGTTGTTGTTGTTGTTGTTGTTGTTGTTGTTGTTGTTGTTGTTATCATTATCATCATTATATTGTGGTGAGAGAATTTCGATGAATAGTAATAGTAGAAGTAGTAGTTATTGTATATCACCTTAATTCATCACCATCCACGAAATAATACTGTATCCTTATCTCTCTCTCTCTCTCTCTCTCTCTCTCTCTCTCTCTCTCTCTCTCTCTCTCTAACTTTACCTAACCTAACCTATTCTAACGTAACGTGACAGAATCCAGATATATTCTCAAATAAGTAAAATCATAAGCCTCATTTTCATTCTATGCATCATTGAAATCGCTATTTTTCAATGGTCCATAACATTTTACTCATCGTGGCAAAACTAGTCACCTACACAGGAATACTCACTGTTACGATCTTTCCCGGGAGAAAAAACAAAACAAAATAACCATACAACAAAATAGAGAAAAGCGAGACCAGCACAGATCCGTAATGACTTGGCGTAATGACAGAAGTGTGATATTACCAACTGAACCACGACCGAGGGGGCGAGACTCAAATTAGAACAAACCCGGCGCATAAACACAGCAGCAGCGCAGCACGTGAGGCAATATTCATATCAGCATCAGCAGCAGGAGAGGAGGCAATGCATAACATGTCGACGCATCATACCGTGCAGTAATAGCGGGCGTCCATATCGCATTAGTGGCAATAATAGTCAGCGTAATGGAGATGGTTCATTATTCTTTACTACACATGTGCCTCGCAATGGTGAGGTTAAGGTCGTTACGGATGTCATTTTCTCATTGCATCAGAGAGGGAAAAAAAATGGAGCTTCCACTACACCGCTGGAAGTAAATCCGTGCTAAGCTTTATGAGGCAACGTCCAGGAACAGTAAACACGCGAGATGGATGGGGTTAGGGATGTAGTAGTAGTAGTTGTTGTAGTAGTAGTAGCAGTAGTAGTAGTAGTAGTAGTAGTAGTAGTAGTAGTAGTAGTAGTAGTAGTAGTGGTGGTGGTGGTGGTGGTGGTGGTAAGAAGTACGAACACTGCCAAAAATGCTTCATTCAACATGCTTTTACTTTTATATTTGATCAGCGAAATCGTGTAAAGTTACTGAAGTGAAGTAATGAGAGTCACATTATCATTAGCAGTCAGAGGCTTAGGTCCAGACGAGAGTGTTGGGAGAAGCGGAGCGGTGTTGAATTAGCCTGTGAGAATGATGACTTGGCTCTGCTCCCTCTTGCCCTTCCAGACTCCCGGTGCAGCTCAGACTGAACCGCGCGGAGGTAAAAGGTTCATAAACATTTCACCTGTAGCTGCTCTGGGAAAAGAAAACAGTGTGACCATTTTCACCACTTTCTTTTTCAACAAACGTTCATAAAGCGAGGAAAAGGGGAAAAAAAGGAGAGGAAACGTGTTGCGAAAGAAGGAGGAGGAGGAGGAGGAGGAGAAAAAAAAAAAGGAACACCAGCTGCTAGACTAACCTAAGCAGAAGGAACACAAGGAGAATGAGTAAGAGTAAAACCAGACACAGGAAGAGGGAGGGAAACTATAAGAGACAAGGAAACCGGGTAAAAATGAGATGGCTAACTTTGCTGACCAAAATACTTTAAGCATAATGGGGATGAATTTTAGGAGAATGGCGGCTTGAGGATGAGCGAGAGAAAGGCTATTAGGTGCGGACACAAGTTAAGTCATGAGGGATAAGAAATTCGAGTCCATTTCATCATTAGTGGTCTTTGAGAATGATGATGAGAGAGAACAAAGCATTTAGGAATTTGGATCTTAACCTCAAAACCTTATACAACACTGCTAACGTTGTTCTTTACCTTCTTTGATGTCTTTGCCACGTTCTCCTCATTTTTCTGACTTTTTATCCTCTTCGTTCATTTTTCTTCTTTACCATAAATGCGTTCGAGACTAAAGGATCATAGATTTCGGCTGCAATTTGTTCCTGTATTCTAGTTCACTCTTTTCATCTTTTCTATTCATCCATTTTCTTTTCTATAATTCGTTCGTTCTTTCTTATGATATTGTTTTGTTTTTTTCTTCTTCATGTATCCATTCTTCATTTTTTTCTGCCTTATTTTCGATATTAATCTCTCTGTCTTAATATCAGTACGTAACAATAACATTTCCATTCATTGATTCCTTTATTCTTGTATTTAAGTTAACTTTTTTTTCTATCCATCCATCAGTTCTTCCTTTTTTCCTTCCACTGTCCGCCTATTTCAACGTTCTTTCATTATTTACATCCATCCCTCCATCTACCATTACTTGCCGCTTCCAGTCATCCATCCCTCTTTCCTTACATACTACAAGTAATTTTTTTCTATTCATCCATCAGTTATTCACCCTCTCCTTCCACTGCCACATATTTCAACGTCCGTACATTATTTCCAACCATCCTTCCATCCACATTACTTGCCTCTTCCATCGCCCCGCACTCCAGGATCCTTTTGTCTGGTGGAGACGAGGAAGAAGGGTGTAAAAGAGGAGTAAGAGTGAGGAGGTGGAGGGGGTAAGCATTAATCCATCGTGTTGGGGGGCGGAAGGGTGTGGCGAGGCGGAGGCTGATAAGAGCACTATTGATGATAACCCTGAAGCCTTGGGTGAGGTGATGGTGGTGATAGAAGACGACTTTCATCACTCCTCCCAATGATATAATAAATTTGTTTACATAACCTCGTATATAAGTTGCAAGAAGGTTTTGGAGGGTGACGGTGAGAAGGAAAGGGAAGATGGATGAGGATGGTGGTAGTTAAAAGGCATCAGGAGGAAGAAATGTGTGTATTGGGTGAAGTTAAGAAGGTTTATTATATATAGAAGAGGCGTCAGATGAAAGTATTTATGTTTGACGCAATAGATAAAGAATGAATATATATAAAGACTTGCAACCTTTCCTTAAAGAACACTGGGTGAAGAGAATAGGTTTAATACGCATAAGGATCAGGTGAAAGTAAAAAATGTTTGAAAGATGAATGGATAAAAGGAGCAAACTTCGAAAATCTTGTCTGTTAATAACGAAGGTACTCTTAAAAATATTGAAGCTTCTACCTTTCTGACTTGCCTTGCTTCTCCCAACTCGTTCTCCCCATTCTTATTATCCCAAACTTATCCAAGAAATCCCTAACACAAACCCATCCCTCTTAAGTACATTCCTACATCAACAACAACATCAATCTTTACATGGGTAAGACGAAACCTGTTTAAAAAGCCCGCTTCACCTTTCCCATTTTCCCTGAACCACTCAAAGCAGTGAAAATGGGAGCAAAAAACGAATCAACACCTCCGTTTTCTATCACTCAGAGCTGAACCTTTCCGACGCAGAGTCCTCGCATATTTGGTCTCCTCTTCTCGCCTTTTCGTCACTCGCTGTCGTCCTCCCACCAGGTACTCCTCCTCCGTCTTGTAACTGTTAATGGGTTTATGATGCAGGTGCTGGGTAGATGTGTGAGAGTGTGATGTGGTGGTGAATGGAAGGTGTGGGAGGGACTGATAGCCGGCAAGAGTGGGTGAGGAATGGTGGAAGAGGGTCTCGGTGAAATTGTTCATGGTATTGATGGTCCTGATTGTATGGATAATGATGAAGGTAGAGGGATATTAATGGTGTGGAGGAGGTGGGGAATGAGAGAGAGAGGGAGGGAGGGGGGGAGGTGGGAGGATGTTTTGACTGTTATCCGTTTCTCGTTTCATATTCTTGCCTCATTTCAGCTCCGCCTTCCATTTCCAGGCGCAAGTTTATTTTCTTTACCTTTCGCTCGTGCCAATATAACCGTGCAAAAATGCTAGTCTGGAATGCCGAAATTTTACGAACCGGCGATGCTTTAATCACATATTCATCAGATAATCTCCGGGAAAACTTTGCTCGCCTGCTTTCAATTTCGGAGGATGAAGCTGAAAGACGCGGGAATACTTAATGAAACTTTCTCTCCCCCCGCCACATCTGAAAAGTTTCCCTTGAATCTATATTTTTAAGTATTTCTATCTGT
>CM035196.1:12970815-12975815 GCA_020233015.1 Callinectes sapidus | reverse complement strand
GGAGTTCAAAAGCCATATAGTTCAATTTATGCGCCAAGACGCTGCCACCGGGATCTAAGAAGGTATCGAAAACCGGTGGTGAGTGCCTTACTGGTGATCAATGCTATCAGTTACCGCTGGGGTCGCTCAGGTCGAGGTGGCTACCCATTTTTCCCTTCGACGAGAACATACCACCACCACCACCACCACTATCAGCTCTTTTCTACCTCCTCGTCTTCATCTTCCCTCCATCGCAGCCTCCATCTAGCTTCCATCACCATCAGCACTGCTATTACCACCCCGCCCCCGCGCCCCCCCTCCCCCCACCATCGCAGGGGAAGAGTAGGGTGAGGAGAAGGTTGAAATAGATGACTTGCGATTTAAAGGCTGCGTAAAGGCTGCTTCTCTAAATCAGGGTAATAAAATGAAATGAGCTGTGTAGTCTACTGGTACGTAACTTCATTAAATTTTTGCACCGGCTCGATTCTCGCAAATTAAACCTGTCGCTTGAGTAGGTGAGCTGTAAAATTCCTCTCTGATTCTGCCGACGTTGGTTCAAATCCCAGTGAATATTTTTGTGTGAGCAATTTACCGCCATTACAGAAATAGCGTCCATCTGGAATGCTTACTTGCAATTCGTTTGGTGTCCTTCTCGGTAACTAATTGCCGGATGCAAATGAAGTTGTTGGTGTGTGCAGTGATTTTGGTTTTAGTCAATATTATACTTAATTTCCCGCAGTTTTTTTTTTTTTTTTTTTACCATAGTTTCAGTTCCCAGTCTCACTTCATCACAATCTCATCTCACCGTAGTTTCACTTCAATACAGCCTCACCTTACTACTGTCTCATGTCACACGTCTTGTCAAGAGTTATTCTGTAGGGAAATCTGATATCGTTCTCTCGTGTGTCAAATCCAGCGTGAGTCTGTAATGGGCGACGTGACGGAGCAGCGCCGCCAAAGAGTTGTTCAGTGCACGGTTTTCTGCGAAGTTTAGGATCTCGTACTCCCATGTGCCCCTTTAACTACAACTCTAAACAAGACTTACCGTGGAGCATGGTACACAAATGGCCAGGAAACGAGTTACTTTTCTATTCTGTTTATCGTCGTTTTCCTGCATTGATAAATTCCTCTTATCCAAGTCTGCTGATGATGTAAGGTGAATGTCAGGTGATCAAGGGAGTTCGTGAGGGGCAAACGCATTAAAGCAGTGGAAGTGTCTGCAATATGTTACTCCACTGCACTTGGTGTATATTAAGCCGTCACACCCACTACGACGTGGGCATTATATTCATGACGATTTGTTATCATAATTTGTACAGCGTATACCAAATATTCTCTCACGTATCGGGTAACATTCTTGAAATGACAACATGGTAGAATTGTAATTTATTGAGTTTTGGAGTAAACGTGACAAACTGGAATCGAATAACGTCTGTTGAAATGATGTTAGTTTGTCACACGCTGCCGCACCGCCCACCTGTCATATCAGCCTCTAGGGAACCAGCTGTTATTACTTGCTTATATTATGACAGGTGTGTGTGTGTGTGTGTGTGTGTGTGTGTGTGCGTGTGCGTGTGCGTGTGCGTGTGTATGTGTCGCCGAAATGTATCATCCACCTGACGTTGTGTTAAAGGTGACCACCGCTTGGCCCTCCCTCCATCACTATCCTTGCTGCACCCACCCTGTCCTCACCGCCACTTACTGCTACTGCCGCCACCAACAGTACTACCGCCGCTACCACCACCACCACCACCACCACCACCACCAAGCAGCAATTACATGAAAACAACAACATTACAACACCTACCACCACCGCTGCCACCGTTGCTTATCTTGCATGTCTAACACCACTGCGGAACCTTTGTCACTGGATCAAACGGCATACAATTCCACGCTAACTCTGTCTTTAAAGGGATTACTAGATTAACAAAGCTATCGTGCCCCCCCCCCCCAACCCGCACCGTAAGGTAAATAGGAACCACAGCGTGAAAGGTCCAGATTATCTCTACTTCGAACTGGGGGCCCATGTTGTGAGGCAAGCTTATTCACCAGTACGCCACCAGTAGTTTGTTTAATGCGGACAGGCGGGTCTCTCTCTCTCTCTCTCTCTCTCTCTCTCTCTCTCTCTCTCTCTCTCTCTCTCTCTCTCTCTCTCTCTCTCCCCAAATACATGCAATTCCTCGAAGATCCAACCAATTCAGCAAGTTTTTTTTTTTCATACATTCCGTGTGGAATTTACGCCCCTCATCACCTGCTTCGTTAATTAACCGACCCCGGGCAAAGGCTTCTCGGAAAAGCAAGGAGTTGGTTTAGGCTTGGCTCGACTAGGGCTTGACTAAGGTTGACACGGTGGATGATGATGATGATGATGATAGTGAGGGAAGAGAAGAACGAGCGAGGATGCAAATAAAGACGGGAGGAAATTATCATATCGTGTGTGTGTGGAATTGTTTACGATGGCGATGTAAAACGAGAAGCACTTATAGATGGGAGTGTTATGGCTTTCCTTCCTCTCTCTTCTCCCCCATCACTCCTTCAGCGTCTCCTTCAGCCCTCTCACGCCCTCGTTATCTATGATCGTCTGGGATTGAGAGAACTCACCCACGTTTACTCCTCCATCATTTTGAGTCACGATTATGTCCTAATATGTTACAGATTATGCTGGTTGAGATTAAAGCCTCGTCACTGTGTTTCATGTTTTGTGTTGATTTTATTTATTTATTTGGTGTGTGTGTGTGTGTGAGTGTGTGTGTGTGTGTGTGTGTGTGTGTGTGTGTGTGTGTGTGTGTGTGTGTGTGTGTGTGTGTGTGAAATTTGTTGACGTCTCGTGCTCTCATTGATATTTACCATGAGGATCTTCATAGTTGTTTTTATTTCTTATTCTATTGAATCAAGAAAAGTGATGGAGGTATAGATGGGAAGGTGGTGTGTGCATGTGCGTGTGCGTGCGTGTGTGGGGGGTGGGGTGGAGGGGGTGTCTGTGTGTATGTGCGCTCGCTCGTGTGTGAATTTTATATCCTCGTGTGTATTCAGTGAAACCATTACAGCAAGAAGTTGGCGGTGGTGTATGTACAACCTTTGTGAGGAGCAAAAATTTACAAGCGCCATAAAACTTTGGAGGAAACCGCACCGCAGCATCCATAAAGCAAGTCAGTTGTAAGTTTGCCGAGAAGAATGGGTTGGGGTGACCAGCGCGCCGCCCCCCACATCCCCGCCCCGCTATATCATTCAGGCAACACGCTTCCTGGTACACATACCTTGCTTTGCCTTGCCACTGCCTGCCTGCCTTTGTTTTGCCTTCCTTTGTCTTACTCTGCCTTGCACCACCCTTCTCTCATTTGCCTTTTCCTCTCCTTGACTTGTTTTCTTCTAGTTTCCCTTACCTTCCCTTCCCTCTCCTCGCCTTCCTTCGCTTTGCCTTCTCTTGTCTAGCCTCGCCTTGCCTTGCCTTGCCTTGCCTTGCCTTGCCTTGCCTTGCCTTGCCTTCCTTTGCTTCTCCTTCGCTTTGCCTTGTTTTCCTTTGCCTTCCCTGGTCTAGCCTTGCCTTGCCTCTCCTTACCTTGCCTTCCCTTGCCTTGCCTTGCCTTCCCTTGCCTTGCCTTGCCCTGCCTTGCCTTCCTTTGCTTCTCCTCGCTTTGCCTCGCCTATCCCGCTCAGCACTTACCACTTCCGTTCACTGCTCAATGATTACCAAGAGCAGCTGAGTCGGAGCACTTAGGCATAATTATTCTGTGTTCGTAAAGGAGAAGGAAGAGAAGCGGAAGCAGGTGAAGGATGAAGTAGGAGTAGCGCAATAAGAGGACGACAAAAAAAAAGAATAAGGAAAAGAAGCAGGACATTCTACAACAAAACATGAAATAATAGCTGATGGAAACGCAATGGAACGTTAAAACTATGAAGAGGAAGAGCACAGAAATGTCAGGAAAAAAAAAAACAGTAAGCTAACGACGATAAGGACAATGAAAGAGCAGAGTAATGAAAATATGGAAGAGAAGAAAAGTGAACTAATAAACAGAGGAAAATTAGAAAAATGAAAGCAACAATGAAAAAGACACAAGTGAAAGGAAGGAAACTGGTGACGGAATTGGAAGAATAGCAAATATAAGAGAAGGAAAGAAAAAAAATTAAATAATAGTAGTCATATTTACTCCCCAACATTCTCTACTGCACATATTCGACGAAATTTAACAGATGAAAGAAAAAGGAGGAGATGAGAGGGCGGAGTGGGTGACGCCATCGAACCCACCCACCACTCCACTCTCCCTTCCTCCTTCCTGCACAGTGACAGATGGAGGAAAAGAATCTCAAGAAAAGGCCGCGCGTACCTGCCAGATAGGGAGGGCTTTTACTGTATTGAATGAAAGGAAGGACTCCATGTTTGGCAAAAGGTACTGCGAGTGAATATTCTGTAGGTATCAAAGGAATGTTCAGAGTAAAAAATATATATATTACCATGTTTCTATAGTACCCGAAATGTTAATCTTGAAAATTTGTGTGCTTTATAGATTTATTTGTTTATGATTAAAAATGTTTGAATATATTTGTATAACCACACGTGTTCCAGCTCACGGAAATTTGTTGGTAGGAGAAGCAGCTCTGTCTAGTATCACAAATAGGAAGTGTTATGTCATTATTGTCTAGTTTGAAGTTTAGAAGTAATAAGTGCGTGCGTGTGTGTGTGCGCGTGTGTGTGTGTGTGTGTGTGTGCGTGCGTGCGTGTGCGTGTGCAAAGTCAACAAACTTTGCAAACCTGTGATAAAATTCAGGCTTAAAGTTATCAGATAATCCTGCGATAGTATAAAGCGGAAAATTAGGTGATGATGTCCAATTATAATGCGAAGAGTTAAAAATTTCATCATTAGCAAACCGTGAAAAAAAATGCTTGGCTGAAGGTAAAAATGTGTATTAATTAAAAGATAATTAGTTAGTGCAAGAGTGCAAGGAGAGAGAGAGAGAGAGAGAGAGAGAGAGAGAGAGAGAGAGAGAGAGAGAGAGAGAGAGAGAGAGAGAGAGAAGATAGA